>WURT03130454.1:8645-29555 GCA_009936505.3 Holothuria glaberrima | reverse complement strand
ACAGTATATTTCTAGGACTGACAAAATCACAATAGACATCATCATGTAGCCTGTAGACATACATATTTGGCGTGTATTAAAATATTTTTTTCTCGGTCTGTAATTTCATTTTGGAGGGGGGCAAGGGGGGCGAGAGTTTCAACTGGGGGTCCCGCCCCCTTCCCTCCCGCCCCTGCTCCCCGCTGGCTACGCCACTGCCTAAGAGAGAGAGTTTTATCTTTTCATGACGTTTTTTAAATTTCTTAATTGACAGGACCATTGAAAGATTGAGCCATAAAATGCTTCAACGACACAAGACGTACCACGCCATTTCGGCCGTATTGATTTTCACTAAGAAAAGAAAAACGGACTTCGCACAACGGAATAAGGATACGTGCAATAATGTAAAAAAAAATAAATAAAAAAAAATAAAATAAAAAAAAAAATAAAGAGAGAACAACCCAAAGGAAACAAGTGAGCGAGAAAAAACTAAGCACGTATTAAATCGAAGTACTCGATTTTTCTCTTGCTTTCTGATCTCTTTCTTTTATCGTTCTATGATGTAAGCATGCTCAACAGGACAGGTATCACAAAGCCCCTTACTTAACATGCAAGCATATAGGCGCGTATCACACTCTCCTTTCGTTTCACCTTTGGGCATATACCACACCGAAACATCATGTGCCAACCAATGGAAACATAACCGCGTGTTCGTATCACAGCATATGTGGTACCGATAAGCCATTTAGTACGTTCTTGGCAAACATTTCAAGTGATGCATTTAACACCGATTAATCATTAGACCTTATAAACAAAATCAACTTTTAGGGAATACCGAGAAGAAGTTATAGAATTTGGTTCAATTTAGAATGGAGATCATCCCAAGTTTACAGAAGGCTTCGTTGATGGTGACCAACACACGATTTCCCGGAGATAATTCTTGTGGTTGTGTTTATTTGTGTCACGATGGTTATCTATATGTTTTCCTGAAAAGGAATCGTTTTAGAACAAGTTCAAAGGTCATCAGACTATTAAAGCGATATGTTGTTAACATGGAATATGTCCTGTTGGACTGCATAGGCTACTGATCCAACAGACTAAGTTTAATTAATAGTTGTAGACTATAAGGATGTAAAATTGATGTACAGTAATAGCAGGTCTAATACTGGGCAAAAAAAAAAAAACACTTGGAAGGTGAAATTAGTCTGAAATTTTCCACCATAATCTTTTTCATAGCATCCTTTCTTGAAACGTAGAGTTAATCAATCTTGTTGACTTCCTGGACAATGTGTAAGCAATAGCCAACTATTAGCTAGTCGTTTCAAGCGCGTAGCCAGCCTTGTTCAGTTGTTAGTTTTTGTGTTCTTGGGGAAGGTGGTGTAGGGGGAGGGGGTAAATTTCTTGTCCCTGTTTGATGTTTCTTACCTATACGATGTGCTTACAATGTCTATGTAGGGTTGTCGTACATTTAGTGAACAGCGAGACGCAAAGCAAGCCAGAGAATGAGGCCTTAATTATCTTTCTGTGTCAAGCGATGGGTAAAGTCAAATCATGCTATCTAATTTCATCAAAAAGATGCCCCGTAGGCCAGGTATTGCCGGGGTTTCTTCACTCTCTCGTCTAAATTATTGGGATTACTATATCTTTAACTGTTTTTTAGTTTTTCTGCTCCATTTTTGTTCCCTTTTTTGGCACTCTTTTAAAGGGGTTGAGGCCGTCCTGTAAAAGCATGGGCTCTTTTTTGCGTCTGTAACCTGTGCGTTCGAATAATCGATGGATAGGTGCATTTAGTTGAAGAGTAATGAGAAATAAATGTTGGGGTCAATTTTGTCCAGGTCTATGTCCGAAGTTACACTTTAATACTACAGTGGGCAACCAGTTTTTTTTTTTTTCTTAATTAAATGAGCTGCATCGTTTAAACCGTTTAACCTGTACGATTTTAGAAACGATGAAGGACGTGGTTAATGGTGGGACGTGGGTAGCAGTTCAAATTTGGACCATTTAAAAGCGTCTGTCACAGGGATGATGCAGTAGTTATTACAGAATCGCTGATAAATAAAATTAAAATGTGTGTGTGTGGGAGGTATGCGAGTATGCTATCCCGTGAGTATGTACGGGTTAGGCTACAATAAGCAGGGAGTTGTCAGGGACAACTCCCTGCAATAAGTAGGGCGCCATGACAATAAAATTGTCTAAAGGATAGCAACAGTGCGCAAAACGGTGAAATATATGCATCATACAACACTTGTCGTGGTTTTTCGGAAAACAAAGAAAAGCAAAGTACTGTACAAGAACGACTTTAAAATTATTGTGCAATCTGCCATTTTCAATTGAGTGAATAAACTTCAACATTTTATATCTTAGCTCACGAATATCTTGTGAAGATCGGGGTTAGACCATTTAGATTCCTACTTCAAGTTATGTAACATATAGGCCTTTATTTAAATTTAAATTTTAGACTTAAGGTACACTTTAAGGATTTTTCCTTTCTTGGACCAGGAACTGAGATGCCACTCTAGAGTGGCGTCTCCCTGCTTGGACTGTGGAGGCTCAAACTGTGTCAGTGTTCATCATCGAACTTCTAGCGTCGCTGTCAATCAGTTAAGAAATGATTTTATGTGGGCCTGCCTGTAGACAACTTTGCGATCAATTACATACTATTTACATGGTGGCCTGATGTGTGTGGTTCCCTGTTTTCTTCCAGTGCGGTCTGTGCTTCCACATATCATGAATCCTACCTGTCGCCTGCTACGTCAGCTTTGACCGCGTAGGATAATTTCTCACCCCTAACTATTGAAACGAAACACTATTACATTTACCCCCTTGCTTGTGTCACGTATCATTACCAATGTCAAACGGGCTGCCGCCATATTTGAAATTTACGATTTCTGAAAATGAGAACGTTCGGGATTTTTGTACGGTACATTAATTCGGTGAACGATCACTCATGACTCTATGTATAAACATTGTAGCATACTCATTTATCAAGACATTTTACCAAGGCAATATTGCAATATTTAGAAAGGCTGCCGTGATCACAGTTTCAGGTTTACAAGTATTGTAATATTGTGTTCTCTGTTCCTGGGCGCTATAACTTTGGTGTAAATAGTTTTTGATTCATGATCGATGGGGTCAGAGTTCATCCTTTAGGTGTGAATAAATTTATCGCTTTTTGGCAAATTCTTTAGAGTAGTTAAGGACGGTGTGAATATTGAACCACGGGATGTCAAAGCAGGATCGATAAAAAGAATTACGACCTAGTTAGAAACTGAGAAAGTATCCGTGAATTTTTCATCCTACCGTGCCAAGATAAGGCTAGTTTCTACGGTAGGCTGTACTTCAAAAAGTCTAAAAGGGAGAATGTAGTCACCCCAATTTGGATTAGTGTAGTAGTCTACCCTATTTCAGTGAATGGCCCTTGAGAATCATGTGACAATATTTTCTTTACTAAATTGTGAAATTTATGAGGATTAACTCCATGGTTTACCTTGAATATGAAATATTTAAGTCCTGAAACTTCGTGAAAGATACTTAGAAGAGAAATTAGAGGAAATTTGTGAGATTTCGCTATCGTTTCAAAATAAGTTTGGGGCGAATCAGTCGTACATTTATAGTTTACCTTACATTACAATAACTTCAATTTAGGCATTTTACTAGGGGAAGCCGTATTGGAAAAAAATTGTTGAACTGGCCCCGTGCACACTATTTGCGATTCGACTGCGAACTCTGACTTTACATGAAGAATAGACGTCTATTTTAGTAAGCAGGAGTTTTTTGTCATATATCATGGATTACTGGGTCTTCCCCAGTGGGTGAGAAAGGGCAGCCTAGAGGGGTCCATACACAAAACTAGACACGGTCAGGGGCGGCTCCAGTGTATTTTGATAGGGGCAAAGCATGGGGTGAGTAATCACTGTCCTAGGGGAGGGGATGTCCCCTCACCTTGAAGAATTTTTTTGTAATTTAAGGATGCTTAGACGCAAAATGGTGCTGTCTTTGTGATACATTTTGAACTGATCTTAAATAGCTGAAAAATGTTCATAATTAAGTGAATTCTAATTTTTGGTTTAGGGAAAGAGGGCCGTCTTGGGGAGGTCTAATGGGAGGGAGTGTCCCCGGCCCCTTTGAGAAACTTTTGTCAGTTTAAGGTCAAATAGATGGAAAATGGTGTGATATTTTTTGAACTGATCGTACATGGCTGGAAATTGTTACATAATTTAGTGAATTTTAAATTTTGGTTGGGTGGGAGAGGGCAGTCCTGCGGGATTGGACTAACGGAAGGGGTTCCCCCTCCCCTTTGAGAAATTTGTGTTACTTGCTTAGATTCAAACTGGTGCTGTCTTTGGGATATTTTTGGAACTGATCAAATATGGCTGGAAGATGTTCATAATTTAGTGAATTCTAGTTTTTGGTTGGGGGAAAGAAAAGAGAAGCCTTTGTTGTCTAAGAGAAGGGTATGCTGTCAACAAACCTCCTGAAGCTCCCCCTTTTGGATACTTTACTGCCTTCTATTCGGGAAAAGTTAATACGCAAAGATACGTGCGTGGAATAGACAGAAACATTCTTGAACTATCACGAGAATTTTCCTTGCTTCGTTTGTGCCGCATTATAAAAGGGTATCTAAAGGCCGCAAACACCGGAATAGGGCCTCCTGGACGCCCTGGATTAATTACATGAATCAGATTTAGGCCTACCTACCCCTCCTCTTCTTTTCTTCTTTTTCTTTCTCGTTGGCTTCTTCCTTTCTTCTCTTTCGTTTCTCCTTTTTTCTTTTTCTTTTTCTTTTCCTTTTCCTTCTCTTTTCCCCTTTTCTTGCAAATTATGGGGGATGGGGGCGTCCGCCCTCCCCTGTGGCGCGGCCCCTGGACACGGTAGGAGAGAAAACTTTCTTCAACTCCTTTGATGACTTAGGTTTCTACAGATGGAACACTGGTTGTAACGATCATGTATGTATAAATTGTCTTGTTAATCTAATATTATTTTGAAACATGTACCTGTATGCCTAATGGTTAATTTATTCATCTTTTGTTACAGCGATTGCTCACACCGTAGCCTATGCTGCTATGAGGGGAGCTCGAAGTCTATAGGAGGAAGGTAACGTTCCGTTCGCTGTTGAATGTCCACCCATGAGCCTATGCCCGTGGCTTCACAAACAAACTGACTTGGGGGAGGGCATGGGCCTACATGCTTTTATGTAGGCAAAACTATGTAATGTATTGGAAAAAAAATGTTTTAGGTTTTTCTCTCTTTTGCATGTAGGTCAATTAGTCAACTTAGTGCTGTGAGTACCCGAGTAATGTGTGACAACGTGCCCCGTCTAGCGGGCAAACAGCGTCAGCTATGCCAGAATTACCCGGATATCATGCGAAGTATAGGGGAGGGCGCCAGAGAAGGTGTGAGAGAATGTCAACATAGATTCCGGTACAACCGATGGAACTGCAGTACTTTGCAAGGAGATTCATCTGTCTTTGGAAAGTCTGTTATAAAAAGTAAGTGAAAACTTGGAATATTTTTGTTCAGTTAGGTCTATTACTTTCGGATGGGTCCAACTTACTAAGCCACCATAGCCTATGTTTACTTTAATGTGTACAAAGGTGCATGAAACACATTGTGCTCTTATAAACTAATCCGTAAACCAATTACTTGCAAACGACCACGTGGTCAAACGGACCAATTGCAAATCGACGTGGTGGGTCCGATTAGCTCGCAAACCTCTGTCATGGCCTTTACTTTACTGTCTGGTTACCAGAGGGATTGTTTTACCTGCTACGCAGATAAAGCTGCAAGTGTACCATCATTTCATTGGCAGTTTGCGTCACGCATGGTCTTGTTATAAACCACGTGACCCGACATCTGTCTTATACAAGTTCAAAAACAGTCAACTAAACATCAAACCATTTTATTGCATCACATTTGAAAACACGGAGCTCAAGGTAAAACCGAGCTAAAGCAGTGAGATGTCAAAGCAAGTTTTGTTTTATAGCTCTTTCCAATAGGCGAATGCTTGTTTATTTTCTAAACATTGATGATCTCCTCGTCCTCAAAATTTTATCCGACTTGTCATCGGCTCGGCGTAAACAGAGTGCTCGTGAATGAATGTCAAATTACCTCATATCTGCCCACAATTCCCGACCACAGTTCAAGATCATATCACGCCTCCAGCTATAGCTCTAGCACGACAAATCTTTTTTAATGTCATTGTACGTAGAAGAAGATTACCATCTAACATAGTTTCGGGAATTTGGTGTTAGTCGGGATGATTGTACTGGTACCAACCAAAAACAAAACGTTTTATCCATTTGGGAACGACGGATTTTCAGACGTTTTCAAAGATAATATTCTTAAGGGGAGGAGTTAGACCCCTGGGCTCACGAGTCTTATTTGACGTGTTGCCCCAAACAGTAGACGACACTCGCTGTGGGTGGGCAAGTTCTCGGTGAGAAAGGAAGCTTTGGTTACAAGCTTATTCAATGCAGACTAAGTGGAATTCACACCTCGGCAGTTTAAAAAATAATTTCATTCATTTATGAAAATTGTATCAACCTGCTGACAAGGACAAATATCCTTTCTTTTGACCAGGGACACAAAAAGTTAATGGCTTTCGAGAGGGAAAAAAACTTTTTAACATCAACGATAATATTTATAGCTTCTGCCGCACATGCGTTTTGTTTACGTACTTAACCCTCTATCAGGTTTCTGGAATGGGGTGAGATGTGTGCGTGTAATTACCGGCTTTTGCAGACTGCTATCATTCTGGGGGCCACTTCAGCAGTCAAGTGTTGGCTCAAGTCGATAGCCGACAGACCAATATTTATTGTTATTTTACCTTTCGTGTTTTGTTGATCAATTAGACTGCAACAAGTAGGTGTTTCTACCGTCCTCTTTATTTAACTTTTCCTCAACTGGACAATTCACTGTCATCGATTCGATGAGAAACGGAAATGTTTATTGTCAGCTCTTTGTAGACACGTCTCCCCTGTTGTATTCATTACGCCCCAGATTAATGGAAAGGGTTAGCCCATGACGTCACGCGTTCAACCCTTAAATCACACAACTTCTGTTTGAGTTGCTTTGTCCAGTCAAGAATTCTTGTAACCAAAACAAGTCAGAACGTAAACTCACGCCAACATTCGGTTCCTAGACAATCCATATTGCTCGAAAACATTTGTAAATTCGAACCCATCACTCACAGGGGTAGCTAAGGGGACGACAAAACTATTGCCGTTAGGCAAATATCTTAGTTGACAGACTCTGTAAAACTTTCTGTTTTCCCTTCGCATGAATAAACGGACGTAGTTTTCAACAGGTTTCCCTAATCTGTAAAGCAATCAGAGACCAGAAAGTAACTGTAATTACTTGTGAGGATTTGGAGGGCAGGCAAATTTAAGTGAATTAACTGAGGCGTGAAGTGGGTACAGAAGGAAAAATGACTGACTGGGCCGGCGTATTGACCGCTGCGGAGGAACAGAAGCGACTTCAGTATATACAATGGACAGAACTGGTGACGAGGGAGTACTACAAAGAGGAAGCCGACTTCAGTATTTAATGTGTTGAATGATGAGCTGAAAGGGGGCTATCTTTTAAGCAGCAATTAGGCTTACATGAATCGACAATCGTGCGAGGAATGTGCCACATAGTTAAGGTTTTGTCATTTATTTTAGTATAGGACATGACCCCTTAGCCGTGTCTCGAAAGATATGGCGGTTAACAGGGGCAGATTTAAGTCACAGCAATCGCTTTGGAGCATACTCAAGTAAGCCCTCAGGACAATCGTGGTTGCCTGGGAAACAAAAAGTTTTAAAACTTAAAGCACTGATCTTTTTCATTTTTTCCACAGGGTAAACATAATTCAAAGAAAAATGCATGGAGTATTAGTGGAGAATGATACTAAAAAACGGTACAATTAATTTACTGGGATAAAAAAAACATCCCGTTAATGGCCCTGTGACATGCATGGTTATGTCACATTTACCTATTTGATGTAATGGGGCGTTGCAAACGTGTAGGAAAATATCTAAATCCCCATGAAATTTTCGTCAAAATTTCTCGGCAAGACAATATCTACTTATACCCCTTCATCATGAATAATCATTAGCTAAATATGCATATCTATTACGTCGATGTGATATAAAGTAACCGTTTTTCTACTTGAGGATGTCAACATTATACACACCAAACATAAGGACGATATATGAACAGATAACTACTTTAGGGTTAAAACAGAAATATGAAGACTACCGTACTCCTAATTACTTTTACATACTTAATCTGTTAGTTAATCTTTGATATTGTCATATTTTGAAGACGCAAACACTGACAACACTAAACTCCAATGTAGCTAACGTAACTTTGTTTTTTACATCCTTCATTTTACTTCTTATTTCTTAATGTCGTTTGCGTGATACGTATCTTTCTAATGTTGTGATCCGTTCCATCTGCAGTGTGTACATTGTGATCTCGCAATTCAGGGCCCGTAGTCAGACAAGGTAACGAAGGGGGGGGGGCTTCCAGGGGATACTTTCGTATGGGAGGGGAAGTATACTAAAATGAATTAAGGCAATGGTAATGTATTTTCTGGGGGATTTTCTTAGGAGGCGAAAAAAGTTCTCTAGGGGCGCCACCCCTGACCCCTTGGCTACGGGCTTGGTGGAATTGTCCTTCATGGGACGTTATTAAGTTTGTCTTGATCTTGAACTTCATCAGATATTTTATGCCTCTTACAGCTGAGTAACAGAAGCAACCCATTTTAGTCGCAAGTATCCATAGCTTTCAGATTCAGAGTACTTAGGCCGAATGTTGTGATTGCAGCAATGCACTTGATCCGTGAAAAGTGGTTCATGCATTTTCGTATTTGAATCTTACATCTCCCCTCCTTTCTGTTTTTTATCCCTGCAGGAGCGAGTCGTGAAGCAGCCTTTGTCTATGCAATATCTTCTGCAGGGGTCGTTTACGCCATCACTCGGTCCTGTAGCAAGGGAGAACTTCTCGATTGCGCATGTGACCCTACCAAGAAAGGAAAGGGCGAGGATGACCAAGGTACCTTCGATTGGGGAGGTTGCAGCGACAATATAAAGTTCGCCCTCGACTTTGCAAGACGCTTTATCGACGCTCCCGAAAAACTGGAACGGGACCCAAGGGCCCTGATGAACCTGCACAATAATGCAGCAGGGAGAAGAGTAAGTTGCGACGCAGCGTATACCAGTGACGCGTTCCTTCAGGCAGATAGTATTATTGAGGGAAGAGCTTGCGCTATTGTATGTTGATACCACTTTAATAGGAGTTAAAAACACGAGGCAAGCTTAGATGGAGCATTTACTCATCGGCCGATCGGAGACGGGCCCATACGTACAAAAACACCCAACATGGTATTTCGTTTGTAACTGTTCTAGATGCAGGAATAAGTTACAGCTACACGTTCGTGCTTCTTAATGCGTGGGGGAACAAATTGATAGGATTCCTGGTTCTGGCGATAAATTTTGTGGCAGCCTTCATTTTGGCCGGTTAAAGATCTTACCTTCATGGCATTCTTGCACCCTTGCCACTGTAATTAAAGTGCTTCCAAAATATCTACACAGTGTTACAATATTTTGCCGGGACTATTGGGGGGGGGCGGGGGTGGAAAACAGTACGTTGGGCAACGTCGTTAATTGACAACTGTGAGATCTCACCACAAATCAGACTGGATCCGCGGTTCTTGGCGTACGGCACAGTATTAATGTGAACAAAGCTTTTGTCTCCGAGGCAGTCAGAAGTCGTGATTGGCACAACAATTACACGTTGGTCTATTAGCCATCGAAATTCAGTAAATCCCCTTCACGCCCACGGGGAAAAGTCAATACTCGCTTAAAATTGAAGTTAAAGGCAAACGAAAGGTGAAATTCCTTCTTTTCTTGTTCCTGCGTCCTCAAATAGGGGCGATCGTCTATCTTCGACATTCAGGTTTGAAAGGATTGGTGAACAACCTGCTTTTCCATAGACCTCACATAAAACTGTGTAGGAATTCACCTGACGGATGAGGTTATTTGCATTTTCCTTTATCAGTGAACATCGTGTTGTTAAAGTTCTAAAGGTAAAATGGCGCCAAAGGGGCGAATGCTTAGATCAAACAGAGACTACATTTTGATGTTAATTATATACTAGGTCTTATCACCACGTGGTTAAAAATACCCGCCACAATCTGACAATGGAAACATTTAAATGAAGCCTATAAGTCTATATGATTCAAATGGCCTCGTGTGTTTTGTCCATCTTATGGTAAGCTTAAATTTACTGTCAATCATATTTTAACGTGAGGAGGGGAACCACAGGAATTCCTTTACTACGAGGAACCGAAAGCTAAAGTTTTCGCAAGATATTTAACTTTTGGGTGATAAAATGAATAATGTATCAAACTATCCCACGAAAGGCATGCAAACCAAAATTATACGAGTTATCGCTGTTGAAAAAATAAGAGAAAGGTTAAAACTGCAAGAATTAATTCAGTTCTGATGTATTATAGTGGCACTTGACTTTGCAATTCTTGTGAAATCTGCGTTCAGTCCTGTCTGTGGTTCTCGAGTCGTAGCGAAAGAAGTTATTAACCCAAGTGAACAATGTCATATTTTTCTGATGCATAATGATAAAGAAGTATGGGAAACTAATATATTTATCTATTTTATAATGTCAGAACAATAGACTGAAAAACAAAGAAAATCAAGACATTGCTCATCAATATGAGAAGATGACATCACTCATGCTTCTTATAAGTTCACTTAAAAAGGCAATGGGCAGTCGCCCCAAAACTTCCTTTGAAAAATCAGCAAAGTCTTGCAAATCTCCTCTTATTTCAATACATGCACCTTCGAAAACGTTTTGAACATAACTATTACAAACAATAGGTAAAGCAAGGAGAAATTCTCCTTAAATTTCACAATTCACTAACAAAAATATTGTCACATGATCAAAATAGGCTATTCATGAACTAGGAGGACGGTGCATACTAACTCTTATTGGGGTGACTGCATTTTCCCTTTAAGGTTACAATTAAAAGTCACTGAAAGCAAATTTCATCAGAACGCTTAGATTTAGTTCCTCCTACACACATCCAGGCATCATAATAAATTCTTTTAATCTTCTACTGATTTGAACCAAGTCTACGATGTCATAAAATAGACACAGATAAGTCAGATCAATTACTGATGTAGGTATTTCTTTACCGTCGAGAAGTGTAAAATTGACGACATTATTGCTATTTAAAGATGTTGCCATCAAACATTTTTTTGTAAATAATTTGGAAAGTAATTGCAAGTTAGATTTTTACACAAAATGAAAAGAAAAAATGAGAAAATGAAGGAAAAGAATGAACAAAAAGGGAAAATAAAGAACACAAAAGAGGACAAATAATGTACAGACAAGAAAAATAGAAAGGACAAGAAGAGAAAATAATAGTTAGGAAATGTTCCCGTTTGGCTTTGTAACATGACACAGCAAACTTGGAAGTTAACATTACTGCAAGTGACCTGTTTTTTCCATTTTTTATAAACAAATTTTGTATTTATAACAACAAAAGTTCTTATCTTTATGGTATATGCGATGCCCTATTATGATAAGTCATGTTGTTCGTGAACTACACATTAACTGTGGCCATACAGGAGTAAATCTTCAGAATTTGTTGATGTTACTCTTAACGTGTTACCTGTTCTATTTTCGTAGGCTGTACGACGAAAGATGAAATTGGAGTGCAAATGTCACGGAGTGAGCGGCGCTTGTAATATCCGGACCTGTTGGAAAGCTATGGAAGACTTTCAAGAGGTATGGTTAGTTAGTTAAGAAATAACTACGTCACAAATGATCAGTTGGAGTAATGACGTCAATTGTAATATGACGTCATATCCTCTAAAACTTGTATTCAAGACAAAGACTAGCCCAACTGGCTCCACGTTACGACCATAATGTTCATGTTGACTATGATTGTGTTGGCTAGACTGTAATGATTTTAGCCGAGTGTCCGGGTTCACCGATGAGGGTTTGAGAGGAGAGCAAGGGGTCACTTTTTTCAAGGTAAACGTTGGCTAAAGAGGAATGTTTGAAATGGGAGCTTTGAAAGCTAGTGGGATCACTTCCTCCCCCCCCCCCTGCCACTGGGATAGGGATCCGAAAAAAACATGAAAAAGCGATGGAGAGATTTCTAGAGGGAGAAAAACTCTTCCAATGAAGACTATTCCTCGTAAACACGCCTTCATGATTTTTGATTCCTTGCCGAAGGCAGGCAAGGAATCAATGCGATGGTGATGTTGTGTATGTGTATGTAAGTGTGTGACGCCTGCTTGTAAACACGATATCTCAGGAAGGGTAACTCTGAGGGATCTCATAATTGGCATGTAGATTACCCTTATTTAGTAGATGATCCCTATTGTTTTGGGGGTCACCAGAGGTCAAATGCTAAATACCTTGGAATTTGCTTGTAAACACAAAATCTCCAGAAGGATAAATGTGAGGGATCTCATACTTAGCATGTTGATTGCCCAATTTGAGTAGATGATCCCTATTGTTTTTCGCAGAGGTCAAAGGTCATTTGGGGTCACAAGAGGTGAAAAAGCCATAATCTTGTAAACATTATATCTCAAGAAGGATAAATGTGAAGGATCTCATACGTAGCATGTGGTTGCCCATATTGAGTAGATGATCCCTTGCCCCTTTTTTGTTGAGGTCAGAAGTCATTTGGGGTCACTAGTGGTCACAAGGTCAAAACCTTGTTAATAAGATACCTCCAGTCGGGTAACTGTGAGGATTCTCATACTTAGCATGGTATTGAGAATATTGAGAAGATGATCCCTATGGCTTTTTGTGGAGGTCAAAGGTCATTTGGGCTCACCAGAGGTAAAGGATTAAATTCAACCAATGACCGAAAGAAATGGAACATCTTCCAGAGATGCCAGATATCTCAATTTTAGGTGAAATTCTTAAGATTTTTATCCTTAATTCTGCCATTATGAAAACCCGCACCAAATACTGATTTTTAATTTTGCAGAATCTCTGCCCACAAAGCAGAGGACAGTTGTGCAAGTTCACTAGCTTATTTGATTTATAGCCCTTGTCCTTATAGGGACGCCCATGTGAGCATGTATCAATTGTTAATTGGAATTAATTAAATGCTACCGTGGTTTATTAGTTTTAAAAAGAGAACTAAGTTACTGACCATTTGGATCAGATACCCTTGAGCGTACATGACGTGTGATTGCTTAATCGAATAAAACAAATTGTACATGTAACTGTATACTCTCTGTGTTGATATCCCTTGAATTGCCTGTTTAGCCAATGTATTTCTTTAGAGCAATTTATTTATGCTTGAATGTGTTTGTTAACACAAGATGTGCACAGAGCAGGTCTTGTGCAACTTTGGTGAAACTTGAGAGATGAAATACAGTAAACATTCACTGCCAACGACTTTGAAGACCATGTAGCAGTCGCCAGAGATACAAGCAAACTTCACATTAGCTTTAATTAAAAAATGTATGGTATGCTCATGGCTGAGTTTCATTCAGCAGGGAGCCAGTATGCCCATTGCGCTTTGTTTTAAAGGGAGGTGAAAAATCATTTTAGGTCACAAGGTTTCTAAAGGTTTTGAATTTTATTAACATGATATCTCAAGTAGGATAATTGTGTGGGATTATATGCTTGTCATGTGGGCGACATATGCTTGTTTAATGCAATATATCACATGGCAAGGAATCACTAATTCTTTTGGCTTTCTAGTTACAAATTCGGGTCAATAAATTCATTTAGTCGCAAAAAATCACGGTGGAGAAATTTAAGGTTTCCCTATACATGGAAGAAAACTAGATATTTAAATGGATATTTGATTATAAAGAAATTGCGCTTTCAGTTTGTAGGAAGGGAAAAAACAAAAATAAAATGGCGTTTTGTTCTTGCACAGGTTGGCAGATATCTGAAAGAGATGTACGATACGGCTACTGAAGTAACGATGAACAGGGACCGAAACGGACTATTGGTCTCATCGAAAAAACATCGTAAAAAACCATCGAAAGCACATCTAGTTTACTTCGAGAAATCTCCAGATTATTGTTCAATGAACCCCGAAACAGGTGACTTATTGTTCCTCGGTCATTCATTTACATTAAAAAATAAGCTAGTCGGACTGAACGATGTTAATTAATCAATTGAGACACGATTTTGCCTACATACAGTAAATATGACTAAATTGCACTGCTTTGACTAATTTATATTTATATTGTATAGGCAATATAGGAGAACCGTGCTTCAAAATATAGTCCGCTCTAAGTATTTATCTGGCTATTAGATCTTTTGCAATACTTACAAAGGGTAATGTTAATAATAAAGTGATGGTCAGCAAATTTTGAGGCCTGTGCAAATGGAGTTTGGCCTTTCTCAATGGAAAATGCAGCATTTGCTGAATGGGAATCTCAAAGGGGGTGGGGGCCGGAAATATCTGTAAATAACAAACATCGGTTAAAAAATAAATAGTGACGTGTCTCCCAAGCGCCGATGGATCCGCCCATGTTTCCCCCATCCCCCAGTCCTGCTTGTGCGTTCTATATTTGTTAGTTAGTTAGTTAGTTTGACGAGATTTTATGGCTCACTTTGAAACTAATTGGTTTAAGTCGGGCCGGCCACGGCCTTTTTTCAGTTGTGGCTCACTGGCATGTTTTCCCTACTCCATTGCTTATGCTTAACACCAAGCACGATGACATTAGGTTCCATTTTTAAAGTCTTTGGTATGACCCGGCCAGGATTCAAGTCCCGACCTTCCGGGTGCAAGTCGGATGCTCAAACCACTTGACCATACAGTCGGTCAGCAGGGTTTACAGCACACTTATTTTTCTGAGTGGTTATCATTAATTGTTTTAGGACCCCTCCCTTAATAGGAGCTATTTGGGGTCCACAGGCGCCATTTTGCTATTATTTTTGTCAGCAATTAGCATAAGGAGGGGATAGGATGGCGCTTTTTGTAACGTTTAGTATTGTCGCGCTCATCGACGTCTTGGTTTTGGCTGGGGGCAGTTAAGCTGCTGCAGGAATATCGCCTGTCGGTCCTTATATTTTGTAAGATGCCTGAGGGATGCGTGTGACCACTTTGACCGAGGTAGTGATGCCATGCTTTGACACTAACTCTGATGGGCGTCTTATCAAGCGCGACATGTTTATTTCACTTAACCATTTCATCACCTTAAGATAAATCATGGGAAAGACCTCAGTTTTTTTATGTCGAAATAGAATGAAGGATGTCGTGCATATATCATTTCTGTAATGCGAATTGATTTAATATCGTCTAGGAATGTTTTTAATCGCTATAGAAGGGAATTTATCAACACGCCTCACACGCGATGAATTAGTGTCTCTCCATTTCAAAGAAATTGATTTTTAGAAATCAAACATTTGTTGATTTGAATAGTATAGCCGTTGAATACGGTATACCCTTGTCCACACTTCACATTTCGCTGTGACTGTTTATTTTCATATCCTCGGTCTATATTTCACTCCAGGGCCGTCGGAAGCCCTCTAAGATGATAAGTTTAAGTTTAACGTTTGAGGGTTCAGGAAGCCAATTGGCTCATCAACGACCCTATATACCAGAGTGAGCGTGGATGAAGACCGGCGAGATTCGCCTTCACGTTTCAACAAGTGGTCAGAGGTTAACGAGGCAGGCGTGTATGTACTAATCACTCCCAATCCTGCTCCCTGGACCGCCATTTAGCGTCCATATCCGACGGACGTGAGTGTATCCCCAGTCTTTAGTCATTTTCCAAAAGGGCGGGAGGGTGGAGGTCCCTTGCTCTGCACCACTTCTCAACAGCTAAACCGAGCAAATCTCACAACTTCCTTCATCGGACAACTTCCTGAAACGGACAATCAGATACCCAATTAAAATTCACCAGTTTAGAGCCCCTCAGCATCACTGTGAACAGTGGACAAGTAAATTTTAGTCCCCAGAAAATTTTCTAGTGGTTCCACCGGGATTTGATCCGGGGACCTTTAGTGATCACGTATACTCAACCACCAACCCAACTCCACCCACATTAAGGGAGGTAGGGAGCTGAAACCCTTTAACTCCTGGATTCTGGCATTAACTAAGAATTTCATAATGGAAATCAATAAAGGCAGTCCTCCCCGTGTCCCAACCCTCCGTCTCAGGCTGCCCTGCACTCACAAAATGTTGGTCTCACAAGGTAAAGTGCTTCTGGGAATTAAACTGAATATCAAGGCTGCTTGATGCTTCGCGTGGGGTGACTGGGCATTAGAAGGAGTTCTGCTCCCCGAATGAGTTACGTCCCCGAAATGACAACATATGTCCCCGAATGGACAACAAACTTAACCGACCAACCTCTCGTCCTTTAGATCTCTACATTAAGGGTCTGTCATGTGTGGTACCGTTCTTGACTGGCAAAAAAGAACAGATACTACACATGATCTTTGCCAAAAGGCTGAGAAGCGAGTAAAATGTAAAAGTTACCGCCAAGGGCTGGTCCTTTCGGTCACACACTGTCTCGTCCTTTCGGGGTCATAACTCCTCTGAAGAGTAGTTTCAAGCTTTTGTCTGCAGCAAGAGATAGCTCAAACTTTTCTCACAACCGTTCAGATTTAAGTGTTTTTTGATTATCAAAGCCCAAGCAAGTGTTGCAAATCTTAACTGCTTATGAAAGCATGGATTTTGAAGGAGGATCCAAATTATTTTGACAGGTTCTCTTGGGACTGGTGGCCGACTCTGCAATCGGACATCTTCAGGACCGGACGGATGTGACGTAATGTGTTGTGGGCGTGGCTACAACACGATGAGGGTTCGACAAACATCGCAATGCGAGTGCAAGTTCCAATGGTGTTGTTCCGTGGAATGCCAGCAATGCACCGAAGTCGTAGATGTACACACGTGTAAGGACTCTGCTGCCGAAAGGGAGCCCGATATTCGTCACCGGCCGCGTCCGGACCAACCTCTCATAGATGATCCCGGTTTTCAGATAATTACACATAACCCTGCAGGTATTTCCAGAGGAACACGGTTAGATGACCATGCCAATGTAAGGACTAGAAGAAGAGCCATGAAGCGGTTCTGAAGTACAACGAACTAAGTTAAATAACAACCAAGGTTCTTGTCTTCTCGAGCGGTCGTTTGTGTGGCTCGTTTGTTTAATCTTGCGAGTTTTCACCCTGAATGCGACTCGCACGTTGACTGCTGCCCTCTACAGGTTTTTCTGGGATTTCAGTTATACAGGTCTACAATAACAAATTCCATATGGGTGAGTGGGTTAGTTAGTTAGATGAGGTTTTACGGCTCAGTTTGTGGGTGTGTGTGGTGGGGAGGGGGTTACAGCGTTTACTCTAAAAAAGAGGATGCGCTACTTAAGCTAGTAAACGTCTGTTTGCTGGGAAGGAACACGCTTTTGCTACTTTTTACGCCAGGATATTTTCTATAGTGATATTTCTACAATGGGGATAAAAATGTGTCTTGCAACCCAACACTTGAGTACCTGCTGGTGTTTTTACAGTAGGATTTTTTCTATCCCATTAAACTTACGATTTTGGGGATTCCCGGGTAAATCTGGGGGTGGCCCCCATTGACTAATTCCTGGATACGCAACTGTATTTCTATGCGCGAGTTACGCTACAACTATCAAATAATTAATCTCACATGTGAGGGGAATTTTGCAGCGTTCACTCGTTCAGAGGGAGGGCTTCTTAAAGGCTTATTAAGGCCATTTATGGGCAAGCAACGCCCGTTTGCCGTATTGTGTCATGCTGTTACCACCGATTTCTTCAACGGAGATAGGAATATTTCGTTAACAAAACCTGCACAAAGTTAAGAAGTTACCTTAGTTTGTGAGCACTAAATGCAAAATTCTACGATAGGATGTGTTAATTAATTTATTTTGTAAATCATTCTTTGACATAACAGATGGTTTACTAGAGAACCTTCTCTTCAAAATAAGGTAAACGTATGCAATGAGTGAATGTAACTTTATATGCACACCTTATATACTGAACATCTATCTCATTACTCGCAAGTACTGAAAATCATCGTTCCATACATGAACTGCTTTCTGTTTAGAGCAAGTATAATGGTATCTTTTTGCAACATATCGTTGAGAGACGAAAGTGCATAGGGTGCCGGGTAACGAGTTCAGCGATTTGTCGAAGTAGTGGCGTAGAGAACATTTTGCAGGCACCTGGGGCAAGCTTATCGCCCCCACCGCCTCAACTTCAAGCAAAGTGAAAACTACAAAACTACAGCCGAGGTAAAATCCCCCCACCCCTACTAATTTCACTATGCTACTGAGTCGAGGTAACCATTTGTGTGGTTTTGGACGGGACTGTGGAAGATAAGGCAAACTAAAAAAATTATGGGTATATGTATATCACGGATCTAGCTTTCTTCAATTGATCAGTGGTTACATGCCGACAAGAGTAGAGCATTGCTCGTTAACGTCTACCGCGCTCACTTATGTGCATCTTTTCTTTAGTTGGCCATTTCTGTGGTCCACTTGCAGGCTGGGATTACTTCATGGAGCGGGAATCGGCGAGTAGTATTGCAGCCGAAGTTAATGCCCCTTTACAAACACATGCATGATGGAATGAAGTAGAATGATACAAGTTCAATAAAAACTTTCCCTTCCTCCAATTAAGTCTGGGTATGTCTCCTCACCAGATTTATGGCTACTGAAATGTTGCTAAATATCTCGGGGGATTGTACACTTTATATCCGTATATTTTGCTGGGAATTTCATTTGCAATGAGAATGTCATTTACCACATGAGGTTTATGGGGGCGGGGGGGGGGGCAAAACTGGAATGGGGATAGGTTGGGGTTTGGGGTAGTTTGAGGTTTTGCTATTGGAATATTGATAAGAACTTCAAGGTGTAAATACAAAATACATGAATAATGAATGTCCAACTGGAGCCAAGAAGGTGGCAAGTGGCATAGGTGGGAGTAGGAGTTGATATGAAGATATTAGACCATCATTTTATACTTCTGTATATAGTGTAAAGAAAAAATAACTAAGCCAAAGGAATTTTTATGACAACTATTTCATCTTGTTTGCTTCTTTTCTTCAGCATTGTTAATTTTATTTTCCATCTGTTTTTGTTTCCAAGTTGTTCGTTCTTGACGAAAAAATATCTTAACCAATTTGTGAACTTGACACAAGTTGACAGGTTATAAATTAACTGACAAGAAAGGTGAAACATACAAGCAAATGTTTACCAAAACATTTAAACATGAATGGTGCATTTTAACTTCCATTATACCAAAGGCTTCTGGATTGTCAGGCATCGTGTAAATCCTACTTACCAAAACTGGAAGGGACAAAGGGAGAGGGGCCTGCCTTTCCTCAGGCTTTGTGTCAGAATTGCAAAGCTGCAGCTGCCTCAGCCTAGCTGCATGGGCTGCAGCCTTTCTTTGTTGCTATACACATTAAAACAGATGATGTATCCAATCTTCTATTGTAATGTGTATAATAACAAGAAAGGATGCAGCTCCTGCATCTTGGCTGGGGCAGCTGCAGCTTTGCTACTTTGACATGGTGCCTTAGCTCAAGATATATTTTGAGCACTTGATAACCCAATACCCCTGTGGTTTTTGTCATTTTACTTTTAAAGCCATGTGCATACACACTTCATGCAAAAGATCCCACTAAACAATATCTGCTACTTCAAAACTAGTTGGACACCCCTGGTGCTCATATTTTACAATTAATACTATAATCCCACAAATCTTATCTTTACCAAATGTTTCTAATTTTCAGCTTTCCACTTCTACACTTGAAACATTCCTCTCCATCTAATACCTTTACCTATCACACTGTTTCACAATTATTTCTATGAAGGGAATATGACAAAGCATTCTTACACCACCAGGTCCAGTGTGAGACCATCTTTCCCAAACAGTACAAAATCTGACAATTTGTGCATAAAAAAAAAAAAAAAAAAAAAAAAAAAATTCCATTATAATTAATAACTATCAAAGCAAGCCATTAGTACCTATTTTGTATCCCACTCTCATAGTTGATGGAATAGACAAGGAGGTAACATGAGGTTGACCCAAGTTTATATCTATAATGCCTTGAGGGTCCATTGAACTCATTGCACTTTATATTGCCTGAAACAATTAGAGTCATACACAAAAGCATTTCTTTTATGAGGATTATGATTCCACACTGGCATAAGGCACAACAGTCGCCTAGTTACATCGTCTGCACAAACTGGTGAGCCCAAAGACACTCTAACTTAAGCCTGGCATGAAAGTTTTTGTAGCCTGGGCTACTGATTTTAAGCCTGTACCAAGTTTCATGAAAGGCTGAGTGCCCAGATATAGAACCATCTATGTTGCACAGGTGAAACATTCACTAGCAGAGATTTGTGTGAATAAGTTGGGGGGGGGGGGGGTTAATCAGTGCTTGAGGCAAAAGTTACCATGTGAAAATGTGAAAGTCAAGGGGAGCATTTCCAAAAAGTAGGGGATATATCCCCATTCTCCCCGGAATTTCCTCCTACGGAGACAATGCATGGCAAATAAAATCTTCTCCGAAACCCAAGGTCCCGTAATAGCATCTAGCCATTACCCATGCTTGTAATTGTTACCCCACCCTAGCTAGCATCAGCTGATACAGCTACATAGTAGTCGACTGATGCTGGATTGTCATCATTTCCCTCTAATGATGATCCTTAACAAAGAATGCCACAAGATGGTAATGAAACGAAATAAATACAAACTGACCATCATCATGAAACATTTTTCTCAAGGAAGATTCAAATAATGTAACATTACAGCACCTTTAAAAGGTATTGGCCCTTAGCTTGTTCATCACAACCATTGACACCCTATACCTGTAGACCTAGAAGCATATAAGTTAGGCTCAACAAAAATGGCCACACAGTGGCGAGACTATCTATAGGACCTTTAGTGTCTGATCTTCAGCCCACC
>WURT03130432.1:0-11514 GCA_009936505.3 Holothuria glaberrima | reverse complement strand
TCATATCCATAAACTCACTCCCACCATTAATAAACTCACCTGCCAAAAGAAGAGCTTGGTATCCCCAAAAGCATATGAGGCCAAATATTTGCCATCTGTGGAGTAGCCCAGGGCTGTGACAGCTGTGCTATGACCCGGGATAGTCTGCAGGAGGAAGCATGGGTGCAATTAAAGCTCATATCTCATCTATGTGATTCAAGTGATGATTTGTTTTTCAACAAAATGCTCTTTTGAAAAAGTTGACCATAAAAGTTGCTCGAAATAAAACAGTGTCTTATTTTCTTTCAACTATGCTTGACTTGAATGGTCAAATTGATTTGCTGTAGGTTGCATGCTTTACACATATCTGCTCTTATGCTGACCTACTATACCAGCTATGTATGGCACATTGCATAAGCTAATTTAGGTACTGTTTGACTGATTGATTGACACTCTTTATTTCTACTCTAGTATTGCAGTAGAGTTGTACTCAACTAGTCTCTATTTACCCTTGGAAGGTAATTGGCAGTTAAATCAAAACCCATTTGTGCAGTATAGCATTCAAGTAGGCTATTGTTCAAAACTCAGGGAGATATTTAATCTCCTGTTTTTTGCCAAAAACTTGGGACTCAGGTGGTATCCTTAATATGGGCAGAGGAGGATGTAATGTGGTTTACAAAAATCTCCAGGGGTAGACCCAGGGTAATATGGGCCATTCAAAAGTCAAGAGCCTTGGTCAGGTGGCTTAAAGGGTGAAGGAAATCATTTGTAAGAGTACTTAATAATATTTCACTTGAAGCAAGTTCATCTTGGACTGAGAATACATCTGGTGAGCATCATACTCCCAACTAAAAGTAAGTAGCCCATTAAAGGGGGAAGGAGAAGAGAGGGGAAGGGGGAGGGGAGGGGAGAGGAGAGGAATAAGCTGCCCCTCCCCAAAAAGCTAAATGTCATTTTTGTAGTACACTTTACTAATTTTGGTTACCTCACCCCTTTTATATGCCATCAGTTTTGCTTGATAAATTAAGGTACCTACCCTGCCCACACCCCCACCACCTTTACCCCAGAAATCAGAGAAAAACAATATGTTTGACTCTCTTTAACATTTGGTATAAAGTAAATCATCTACTTTGTCATTAATGAAATTAAAAGAGAGGTCAAACCTGTGATTTGTTGGTCTTAAGGTCATAAATGGTCATTGACCCAGATTTTGCCCCCACTGCAATCTTCTTGGTATTGTGACAGTAACTCAACATGTTAAACCTACAGATGGAGGGGAATACATCCATCAGTCCTCTTGTCCTCAGCCTTCCAGAGTCCAAGCAAAACACCAAAATGTCTGTAGTCTACAAGGTAAACCATGAGAGTACAAGAAGCTGTATTATTACACATGACATAAATAAGGTTCAGTCTGATTTGTTCCTTACTTCTTATTGCTAAAATATACGGTAATACTAGCATCATTACAGCGATCATAGCATAACAGTTTAGGTAATGTCAAACTAAAAAGGTAATAAGGGAGGGGGACCAGAAGGAACTTAATAGAGAACTGCTCGCAACAAATACAAGCCCTGAATCACAAAACTTATTGACGTTGATAATTAAATGGACATAACACGATAATAACAACCAGGAAAATTTTAAACTTTACCTCAACAATGAGATCCACCACATCATTCTGCATTTTATCTATGAGCAGTTCTACAATCCTAAGAATTTCAGCCTTAGCCTTGTAGAGAGTTGTAACCTGCAAAAAAGAAAATACATCTTACCTTATGCCTGGTTTTTGTTTTTTGTAACACAAGTCAAACTAAAGAAGCATTAGAAAAGAAGGTCCAAAGGTTTCAAATAAATCTCACAGCATGAAACAAATCAAAATTTCACACACAGTCTGCCAAAAATTTAAGTTTCTAATAAATCTTACAGTATAAAACAAATTAAAATTTCACACATAATTTGCCAAAAAATTAAACCAAAATTTCTGCAACTATCACAACTTTTTGGCATGTAATGTGAATTCAAATGGAAAAAAAGAAATCATTAAGGATTCAAAACAAGCCATATCTTACTTGAACATTCAATACTGGTGTCTGTGCTTGAGTAGCTTGTGCCTGTTGCTTGGCAACCTCCCTTGCCATGGTTACAATGAAAGTTGCAGGTCGGGCAGTGGCTATCAAGGACAATGCATGATGGGCACTACGACAGGAGTCAGCTGCGGGAGTGATTGGTAAACCCGTTGCCATACTACAGGAAAGGAAAACAAGATTGAATGAAAGATAAGATCACAGTACCATGAGAAAATACTAGCAAGCAAGCTTGTGGTATGTACTGGTAACACAATTTCAGAATGTTTCAGTAAAGCTACACTATTGATTGTTTTTAAAGAGAGACTGTTTTCAGATCTTCTGGGAAAAGAAATTACCCACCTAAATGTTTACAGAGGCTACTCTGGGGTTTATAGGGACTATTTTTATTTTGGTTGGCAATATTTAGGAAGAAAGGAAGGAACAGGCAGACTTGTGGTATGTACTGGTAATAGAAACTTGGAATGTGTCAGTGAGGCTACAGTACTGAATGTTTTTAAAGAGCGAATATTTTCAAATCTTTTGGGAAAAGAAATTACCCACCTAAAAGTTTACAGAGGCTACTCTGGGGTCTAGAGCGACAACTTTTGTTTTGGTTGGCAACATTTAGGAAGGAAGGATGGTATTTTTCCGAACACTTTGTTGTATTTTTTGCTTTTCTTAACATCCTTCTGGGGTTAATTTTGGCTGGTATGGGATAGGGGTGTGGGGGTGGTGAAATACCTACCACCCCTATCTTTTGTATGATGGTTTCAGTACTCCTAAGAATGAATTTGATACTCATACACACAGTCACAGATTTTGAAAGCTAGGCACTGGTGCTATTCAAATTTGCATTTGTACTCTTGAAAATAACTGATCTTGTCCTAACAACCATAGATGCAATATTTGCACTATTTCATTTGTAAAAGGGAACACAACAAAGTCAAAGCCTGATGACCTTGGATCTTCGTGACTAAGCATGTAATCAGGAACTCCTGTTAGCCTACTTTCCAACCTGCAGATGCCGTTGGAAATTTACCGGCATGAAATCAATAAAGCTATAATTTTGCAATATTATTAAGGTCAGTAAACACAGACATTTATACCAACAATATCAATAGTCAAAAGGAAAACAATTTCCACCACTCCTAATACCAGGCAGATACCAACTGTTATTTATTGATAACAGCCTATATGGTGGTAGTCATACTAGCTGGTTTTACTCACACATACCTGGGTAATTTACAATAAGACCTCTCTATGGGGAAGACCAACCATCAAGCTTTGCAGACTTTGTACCTTGCAGCAACCAAGGTACATTTTGGGTAACCTCTCAAATTTCAGCTATTTTAGGCACCATGTCAAAATAGCAATGCTGCAGCTGCCTCAGCCAAGTGTGGCTTCAGCCATGCTCTGTTGTTGTACACATTACAATGGAAATAGATTTAATTATTCTTGCTATTGTAACATATACAGCAACAAAGCATGGCTGCAGCCTCTACAGCTTGGCTGAGGCAGCTGCAGCCTGTTTTGACATGATGCCTTACAAATGAGTAAATTTACCTTGCAGCATAGAGGGCTGGATCACAGCACAGCTCCAGCAATCCTAACAGTACAGAAGAAACATCTATAAATGGTTCCCACACAGTGAAGCCTCTACCCAGTAAGTCGATTCCAGCCCTACGGATAGGGGTATGGGCTGGGAGTTTAGATGATGGGGGTTGCAACAGTAGGAATGATAAAGCTTGAGCTGCCAAGACACAAAAAAGACAACTGTGTTTCATGATTGGAATATAAATGGTACCTGGAGTATCCATTCTGCTTGACCACTCAAAATTCTTTGCTTCTGGAATACCATTTCTAAATTTGTTTATAGCTAATAACAATCAAACTTTGGACTGCTTCTCATAATGATCACTATGCATAGTGCTGGTTAAAATATTGAATACATCGTATTAGTTAACGATATTGAAAAATACATTGTATTAGTTAATGATATTAAAAACTACACTGTAGGGGTTTTAGATCTTGATCAATACATTGCACTGGTGGTTAATACTTTAATAGCAATACATTGTCCACAATACAGATATTGGTTGAAGTATTGATAATCTATCAATCAATAGATTGATCCTTTTCTTAATCAATGACTAAACTAGGCTCAGTAGACAAATCTGGAATGGATAAAACAGATTCCTTTTTTGAAATCTAACCTCACCTGTATGTCTGGCAAGAGAGTAGTCATTCAGGCTAAATCCCTGCTGAATCTGACGTTGGCCTGGATTACTGGGGGCCTTTTGCTTACTAGGGCTGATCTCAGCCCCAAACTCAGCCCCAATGACTCCCAGCATAACAATGGCTGTGGCTTGCTTCCGTCTTGACTCAAAGGAAACAGACACTTTCTTGACAGGAGAATCACCTGTAAGATCAATATATTTTGTTTCTAGGGAGGGTAGAATAGGTAACCTTGGCAACATGGGTGAATATGTACCTCTTTCTAACATACATATTTTAACACCTACAAGCAATGACAGATATCATACAAGTCCACTACATCTATAAGTCTCCATGCTTGATCATTCTGATATATGAATATTCATATTGCAAGGTGTAGCTCAAAACGGTTGCTCTACAACCTTTCCAACTTATACAGTAAGTCTATGGGACTTTTGGGGAGAAAGTGATGGAAATCACACACTAAACCCCACTAACTTAGTGACATTAAATGTACGGTAATCAGACTTGCTTAAGTCAATTTTTTGTTGAATACTCTTAATTTCTTTGTTGGTATTCAACATATACTAATTATAATGGCTTACAATCCCTATGCAAATGGACAAACAAGAGGAGTAATACAAGACTTCCAGGGGGGAGAGGCATAGGAGTGGGCTGAGAAGGATGGTGTGGAAAGGTTAGTTACATGAGGTTTTACAGCCCAGTTTCTAACCAATTGGTTGAAGTCGAGCTGGCCATGGCCTTTTTTCCAGTTGTGGCTCACTGGCTTGTTTTCCCTACTCCATTGCTTTCGCTGAGCACCAAGCACAATGGCAGCAGGTTCCATTTTTAAAGTCTTTGATATGACCCGGCCAGAATTTGAACCCTAGACCTTCCAGCTACAAGTCGGATGCTCTAACCACTTGGCCATGCAGATGGTTGCAGATGGTGTGGAAAGGATGGGATGGGGGGCAGGTAAGTGTAGGCATTACAGTGGGTGGGTAGAAAGGTTTTATTTGAGAATTTACAGCATACTTGAAACTGAAATAGGGTAAAAAGTAGACTGGTTTGCATACAACTTCATTACTCATTTAGTAGCACCCTCCTAGAGGAGGATGTTATGAAAATGCATCTATAACTGGTGTGTCAATTTCTCTTTAGAATGAAGAATATCAATGATCAATATAGCATTCCAAAAGTAAGTCTAAACAAAGTGTGCAGCACACACCACCTTGACAACGACACACTAGCATGTAAAAGAAACCACCAACCAATTTTACCTGAGAGAATCTCAGCCTCTGGCTCCATTTCTGAACCATCGGAGCTACCACTATCAGACTGCTCTCGGCTGATACCACCAGTAGCCTGACTGCTCCCTGAGGAACCAATTAAACTCAATGCAGAGTCCACATAATGAGGGAGGTGAGGGGCCCACTGACGAATGACCTCTTCACGGCCCTCCCCTGAGATACGTCTCAATTCAGCCAAAAGTAATGCCTGAGCTGCTGCACGTACCTATAGGATGAAGATGATGTTTTTTATGATAACTAAAAAACTTAAGACACAATTTGGTGAGAAACATGAGAATGTTTTGATTTAACCAAGAATAAACATTTAAACAAATATATTATCACAGCTATTGCAATCTTACTAATATACAAACTGGATCATGAACACATAACTTTTAAATAGCAAAATACATTACAAGCAAATTACTGCTTTTCACAGTATCTGTCGTGAGTGTAAACTATGCTTGCTATTGCAGTCAGCTTACACTTAAAGCTCAACACATTACACTGACAAATTTTTTCAATTAAATCTAACTATATCTCTGATCTTTCAGCAAAGATATATTTTCTGCCCATTTCTCTCTTAAAAAAAAAAAAAGGTTTATTCCATTACAGGCAAAATCTTAACCGAATTCCATATGGAACACAATACATAAATGACCAACATCTCAGTCATTTGAGTTTAATATCAAAGTCATCAAATTTGCCCAAAAAATGGCTCTAGGGTTGTTCTTTGTCAAACAATAAATATATGCAGTCATGTGACCTCTTCTGCCACAGTGCCCATTGTTATGAAATTAATGAATTACTTCAAGGCATCTGTCCTGCCATCGCCGTGCTAACATTTCCAGGTATGGGGGCTTAAAGGAGACACTTCCTAACAGATCTGGGAGAAGAACACAATGAAGTGCAGCTAGGAGGCTCCACCCTGGCAAAGAAAAATATATGAATATTAAAACGACTAAAAGTATTCGGCCAACATGAATTATTTTTTACAAACTATAAGGCAATAATGCAACAAAATATGGTTCAACAACTGAAATCTCGTACACAGCCACATGACTGCTTTTCCAGTGATGGAATCAATGCAGGATGAAGACCCATGGTTTCCCACAATCAGTCTTGCTGAAATGTGATGTAGGTTCAACACTGTACATGTACGCTGCACTAAAATAGGGAGCAGACAACAATATGGGATGCAGTACACTCAGTAACTTTATACAACAATAAAAGAAATATTAGCGACAATTGACAAGTTACTTTGCTAAGTTTGAAGAACAACATTTCTTTTCAGACATTTAAGACTGTCTAAAGTGACATACTGAGTTTTCCACAAACTGTGTATAAACAATCTTTGAACATCAGACACCTTTACCACAAAAGGGTTTGACCTGCAATTATTCTAATAATCTTAGCTTTAGGTCACTTTAAAACCCAAAGTTTACGTGGATGCATTTATGCACTCATCCAAAATACTTTAACACATTTAAGGAGGAAATTTTATCTTACCTTGTTTTATGGAAGCCTGCTCTGGGGTGAGGTCAGACAAATCATCTTCTAATCCATCGGTCACATCTTCACTTCCTTTCACCTTTGACCTTTGAAATAGAACATTCGAACCATTTACAATTCACATTTTATACAAAGTTCTCCTTCTCAATTCAAATATGTTAATTAACTTGACTCTAAGGTTGTGTATGACAATAATTTGCATGCGATGCTAGGGACTTAACTGATGGTTTACATAAGTAACTGTCGGTTTACACTGATGGTGTCTACCCAAGTGACTTCCATTACTCTTGTAAAACTCAACCACTTATTTTGGATGAGCACAAATTAATGAATTTTTTTTCAGAAACAATAATCATCAAATTAAAAAAAAAATCAACCTGGCATTTATAGCATTATAGAGGGAATGTGCATTATGCAATTATATATCAAGAAATGAATTTGGGACATGTTAGAACTGTACAATTTGACATATTGGTGGAAGGCTTTTGCAACTTTGATCAGATGAGGAACCAGATTCAAGTGTCTCTGTCTATCTTGAAAACCATTGGTGTGGCCCTACCCTAACAATCTGAAATCAATACACATATTTAAGATAACAAAACATTTCAATGTAAGATAACCAGATGAACCAATCAATGATGGGATGACACTAACCTTTTGGGTTTAGGCTTTCGAAAGTGAGAGAGCATGACAAAGCTGGCATTATTCATACCCATGAGAGTGTTACCAACAGAAATGACAGAAAGAAGGTGTTGAGTAGTGACAGCCCTGGATAATTCCCAGTGACTGAGATAGATTCTTGATTTATCAACTTCCTCCACTATCTGGGGCGTCTCAGACTGAGGTGAGATTCTTTTCTTGATTTCCAAGGCCTCTTTAGCTGACAGCTGAGATGAGCAGGAAGAAGACTTGCGTTTGCCACCTGTATGGGGTCTTGGAATCCAGCCTGGTAACATCAGCGACATGTGGGCCCCATGAGAGATGAGCCCGAAAGATACAGAATCGTGAGGCTTCAAAAGACCTAGTTTGTTTAGGCAAATGTCATCTAAATTAGCATCTAGGCCCCAAGCATGGAGGCACGACATAAACAGCTGTGCAATGTCAAGAGTCAGATGGTTATTCTCCAGGGTAAGACCTTTTTGACTTTTATGGGATACAGGTTTATTGTCCTCTGCAGTGACCTGAATGGAAGGAGGGGGCCCAGCTGAATCTACTTCATCCTCATCACTGTCTCTCATGTTATCAATCTGTTTTGTGATGAAACCTGCCACTTTTTGAGTCAATTTTGCTGTTTTTGATTCTTTCTCACCTACATCAGCAAGCTTGGCTAAATCAGGATGACTGCCCTGGGAGACAATCCCAGGAATCAAATTCTTATCTGTCAGGAGTTGAACAATAAGAACCTCTGCATCAAAGAACAGAACATGGAAGTCAGGGTCCTTAATATTTGCCTTAACAGCTTGAATAGTAAGTGCGTGGGTAGGGTCTTTAGATATAACGCCCTCTGTGGCAGGAATGTTGAGAACCGAACCTTGTGCAGCAGCAAGTAGAGTTCTATGAGCAGCGTTTTTAATAGCTGTTAAGCTTCTTCTGCGAAAAGCCTGAGCAATGCTCTGAGTTGGAGTAAGCATCACTTCATGGGCCTTGCTAAGCTCAGCACAAGCTGATAATATTTCTTCTGCAGTAGTCCCCTCTGCAATACGGTCCAAGTGACCTGTGGGAAGAAGAGTTAGAAGAAATGTAACAAAATAAAATACATCACAGTATGCAATAGATATTATCTCTTAAAATTCATTACAACAGTTCTTCAAACAGAATTAGGTACACAAAGTTAGACAATTTCAAACTAGCAATCTTGAAAACTTGCTTAGGCTCCTAACATTTTAATAATCATGGTGGAAGATCTGAGAGGACCATCTGTCAAGTACAGTGCCAACAGACCACCATAATCCCATAAAAAATGCAGACTCTGTGAAATTTTTACAGCCTGCTGGGTAACACCCATTGTTCTAAAACTGTAGAGTATTCCCTTTACACATTCCTCCTCACACCTCCTTGGTAACAAGATGACCTTCATTATATTCTTCCTCCAGTAGTACCACTGGTACCCTCCATTATTTCAATCTACTACCAAAACCTACTTCCACCTCTGCACCATATACCAGCAGTTTTAACACTCAAATTTAGTTAGTATAAGGTGGCCATATTACTACATTTTGTAACCACCCCTCTAAAAAAAAGTTCAATAATCAACAAACATTTAATCAGAGCTGCCACATGGCCGATGCTTACCACTCCAATGTGCCTTTTTAAAATTTCAGAACAATCATCCAATCCTTACAATAATTAAGCTAAAGGGGAACACCTGTACCTTTTCAAAATTTAAGAACAATCATCCAATCCTTACAACAATTACATTACACTAAAGGGAAAACCCCTTCTGTTGGGTACCCTTCACTACTACCACCTGACATACATAAACTACTAACACTATGACATCCCAGAGTGTCGCCACCCAAACTCCCATCCAATAAGGTTCCATAGATATTCTTCCTAAGGTTCACTTCTTCTTCTCTGTAGACTTTGCATAACTCGTAGATGAAATTTCAAAACTGACATACACATGACCTCCTACCTGTCTCCATCTGCCAAACAAAAACACTGCCATCCTCCAAGGCAACAACAAGAAAATCTTCTGCTGGTCTCCACTTGATAGCTCTGATTGGGAAGAGATGACGGCTGGCCAAGAGGGTACACTTGCGGTCCCTCAGACTCAAGAGGGCCACTGAATGGTCTGTGGCCACGGAACAGATGCATGTCAAAACACGTGCCTGATAATAGAAAAAAATTCAGTAATTCAGTTTGTCAAAGACAAACAGTATGATATGTGATTTTTTGTAAACAAATTATGATGTAAAAAAAAAGGGTACTTCATGGTATGAAACAGATACAGTACTACTACAAGTAAGGTATCCATTTACAATACACATACACCAGTATGAAAGTAGCAACTAGGTAATGTTTAATATTTCAAATCATACATTTAACAATTTCCAAGGGCAAGTTTTGGGTAAAACTGCACTTTTCTACTGTGTTTTAGTTTTATCAAGAAGGAAGCTTTATAACAAAAACATGAATGTATAAATTCATGGTTTCTGCACAACTCTCCTACATAATTCCTACCTGGATGATTCCCCCCAACAATTTCATGTGAACTTACCAACCCTGACAATTCCACCCCTCTTAATACCCCTTTCAACCCCGACAAATTCTGACCCAAGACAGTTCCAAATTTTCTAGTGGAGGAAGTTGTATGAGGGGTAATTGTTATGGGTGTAAATTGCCTCGGGTGGGTAATGTTGGGAAGGGAAAATGTCCAGAAGGAAATTGTCTGATGGGAACCGTCCCTGGCGAGCTGTGCTGGGAATGAAATTGTCCCAGTAGGAATTGTCTGATCAAATACACACAGGTGAACATCATCATAATGACATCAAGTTCTCTTTTCAAATCAAAAATTATACACAGATATGATAAAAATGTTTTTCTGAAATGCTAACACAGATAAATATCTGGACAAATTACTCTATTGTAAGGTTTCAAAGGTTAAAGGTGTTGGAAAAGTGGAAAAAATGGAAAGGGGAATGCGTGTCAACTTACGTTGCAATTCTCTGGAGGGACTATCAGCTGAGTCAGCTCTCCACCATGGACGCAGAATGTATGGAGTTTGTTACCAGAAAATAGGTCCCAGAGACAAACAGTAAAGTCAATGCCCCCAGACACCAGGTGATGGGGGTCATATCGCTGATGTTCTTGATGGGGATACAAGAGACACGTGACCCTACCATGGTGACCCTTTAAAATCCTGTGAGGGGGCCAACCTGTCAAAGAAATGAACCATGGTATTAGGTATCTGCATAGAACACTGCCAATGTCAAGCCAATGACAGGCACAAAATGATGAGGAATTTTATATACTTATTTCTATATCGTGTAACTAAATTATGTTAACGTGACTTGCAGAGACTACTGGAAACTGCCCATGATTATGAAGAAAAATGCAAGACTTTCACCTTTTAGAGAATACAGTACTACGAAAAGGCCAGTTTACATTTCCAAATTTTCATGCGCTATAAAAACCATATATGGTCACCCCTTGCTTCTACAGGCCAATCACGGACATAGCTCAAAGTCATATAGCACTGTAAAGCATTATAGCACTATACCAAAGCATGAATTGCCCTTCAAACAGGTTTTTTGAAAATTTACTTCTTTTGAGACTATTTCTTTGCAGCTTGGTAAAACATCTTCAACCACTCTAAAGTAATATGTAAGGTTAATAGCCATAAATGCTACCACAATAAGGGACCACTATGTAATTATTCCACACAATTAAATAACTAAATACTAATACACCTCATTCTACTTACTCATCACACACTTCATTACAACATTTAT
>WURT03130421.1:0-11514 GCA_009936505.3 Holothuria glaberrima | reverse complement strand
GTGTTCATCCACGCTCATTCTGGTATAGGGTCGTTAATGAGCCAATTGGCTTCCTGACCCTCAAACGTTAAACTTATGAAAAGGTGTTCCCTTCAGAGGCACACTCACTAGTGGGTACTGTGCTTATCTCAACATTAAATATTCTTGAGCAGCATGAGTTAAGTTATCGTTCCAAAGCCTAATGCAACCCCTAAGATCTTCAGTGGTGCCTTCCCCTAAATCATTGAATCGTTAGTTCGAGTAAGGCCAACAAAAATGGTTAATCGTGATTTCTTATGCTATGTTTAGGGAGCAATTTGTGGCATTTGTAGATAGTTGTAGAATATTCATTCTAATAGTCACCACTTTGTAAATACCTCAGAGCAGGGAGCTGCTACTTGCTCAGGGCGTCCTGGCTCCGCCACTGGATCACCGAGAGCCTTGTCCTTTGACCTCACGGGAGGGGGGGGGGACTGGACACTACTACTACATGGGAAGCGCTTTTCAATCCCACGGCCCCTCCATGTGCCCTCACTCAGAAAAGTAATTGCCAAGCACACCAAGACAACAAAGAAAAAGTAAAACAAAAGGACAGAAACAAATTTATAGTTCAGTGAAATAATCCGTTCTGTAATTGCCCTCTTTGAAATAAGTCACCCACAAATCCAATCAAATCAGTTTTACACCTCTGCTACATAAGAATAACACCTGATTTAATGAAAATGATAGGACTAGACCTAGAGTAGAACAACTTATGATACAGTTAATAGGGTCTTAAAAGACGGATAGTAGCAATTCCAATCGTCTTACATGTAAAAGAAAACAAAACAGAAGTTTTATGTGATTTTTATTAAACCAAAAACTCCGACCTATGATGACCATGAGTTGACGTTTATGGTATTATCTAAAACAGTATAATGCAGCACTGATGAAATTTGTTCAACTTGAAAGAACCATAATGCGATTTTTGTAAACGAAGTTAACAAACATTTCCTGGTAACATAAGCATCAGTATGAAGTTTTACATAGCAAAATGTGGTACGGTAATCGCGTAGATATCTGTAAACGTAAAGAGATAACTATTGAGATAATGCTTATACCTCACAAAGCATAGTCTACATAAAGTCTAAAACTACAAAAATATGTATTTATTACCGAGGTTACAAATAAAATTTATTTTCTAATATCAATCGTCAAAACTCATTTCATCTTATTTACATAGTAAGGAGCGAATTAATTTGTGATATAATTCTTTCATTACGCACACTACCTGTAGTTATTTTCTTTAATATGAAAAATTCTTATATGACTTTAACATAAGAAGTCTTTATTGCGTCGCGCTCTCTGAGAGGCAGACTTGTATAGCCATAACCATTTAACCTTCATGACATTTTGGAACACAGTGCAGTGGCTTAAGGAAAGAAAAGAGTAATGCGTGATACATGAGTGAAGTCACATACTTTTGCGATTCACTGTTTCATATTCGGTGGAGTATATGCATTATTTAAATCTCATCATTAGAATTGTGATATGGAAATTTGACCGGATGGGTTTAACGTTTCATTAAAATTTTAGATTTTTTGTCGGATTACATTTAACGCTTTTGTGTAATTATTTATTAGAGCAAAGTTTTGTCTATGAACAGTGTACTCAATGTACACTTACTATATAGATGGAAATAACGTTTTGAAATCCTACAATCATTTTATCAGGATTTACGAACAGCCTACTTAAAGTTCAATTTTTAGTTGGAACAACAGCTTTGAAGAAATGTGCCACCAGTTTTCTGTTTCCATCAGCCTTATTCATGTATCTTGCGTTTTTCTACCAGTGCTATTTGCATCTGTTTTACTTGACCTATTTGATTAAGCTTTCATACATGAAAGTCATGCAGTGTCATATATTGGGGATTTTTCGATTTCGGGACGGTAGAAGAAGAGGGCGGACGCTCAGCAAAAAATAGAATACGCATGCGTGTTAGCGAAGACTGCACCATCCTGTTAATTTTTGAAACGGTCTTTCACCTATTTAGCGTTCGTTCTAGACGCAGGACGGTACAACAGTTGTCATGGCTTGCGCGTCTTTGTGACGTTATTTTGCCAGCTCACAAAAAGGACCTGCCAAGTAGCAGTATTTGTATAGTTAGAAAGCTATCTAATGATTGATTCCGTATTAAACCAAGCAATATGTCTTGTGTTAGCAAATGAGTTCATCAGTTTTAAAAATTGCACATTCTTCACATTAAGTGACCAGTTTCAAGGTTACATGGGCATGATAACTGGTTGGCTTACCCCGTAAACGCAGAGTGGTCATCTGACACTGCATGATGCCATAAAAATGATTCTTTCTGTACTTTCTTGATTTTCAGTTACCAGGAAATCACATCTAATATAGTTTACGTTCAATTTCGACGAAGAAGACACTCTAGAGGGCCAGACAGATCTTCCGTCTTGGCCATTTCCAACAATTTACTAAATTACTGGCAATTGAAAAGCGGTCACATACGATTTCATGATCAGTTATGGCTCTTTGTGTTGTAATCTTGATTTCTTTATGCCAAAAATATACATTTAACAGTGGTTTATTCCCCAAATATTGTTCCCCCTTTAAGTTTTCTGGCCTTTGACTTTAGCAGATTTTATCTTCATTCTCACATAGTAAGTCCCTTTTTACATAATATCTTTAATCTGAACCAGACAAAAACATAAACATTAAGTGAATATAATGGTCATCTCTATAATAGTATATGAAAGGAAGGGATTTAAATGGAAGCATGTTTTAATAGAAGTACTTGCGAAGAAAGAATACGGAAAGCATTTTTCTGTCAGGTGGGGGAAGTCTAAAAGAAAACGTTGAAAAGCCACGACTGAAGTCATGTTGAGGCATACGGTATCTATCTCTTTCAAAGTGCACCCCGACTGAATTCCCCCTATTTCCGCCACTGGAATTTGCCGCTTAACTGAAAATGTTAGCTTGGGATGCGTCATATCCATTCGCTAATTGGTAACAAATAAGGGCGCGTGTCTGTTTTGTTTGTCATTCTCTGTGTGCTCCTTCGTCTACAGGATCGCATCAAATCGCCTTGCACATCAGGACGGGGAGGGGTGTGCGAGTGCGTTTAGTTCTACGTTATGTAATCCCCTGACCTGAAATCGACAGCTCGCTATTGTTGAATACATGCTTTAACAGACCTTATGCGTTGACGTCACGAGACGTCATTTTGGCAGGTAAACAATGAAGCACACTGCACGCGCGGCGTAGATTCGCATTCTCGCTTATTAGACCTACGCGCGTATCCGACCAGTTCACATGAGTAGCTCTCTGCATTTTTGTTGTAGGTATTAATGATACGCACTTGCCTCCATTGGACCTCATTTTCTGTTCTGTGACGTCACATGCATAAGTTCTATAATAAAAATAGGCAAAGAGATCATCATCGTACCTTAGCTCTTAAAATTATTGACCAGTTTTGCTCGATTAATCGATCAGCATCAAAACTAATGCAATCTCCAATTAGTGTCTTACATCGGATATAAATCTTGTTTCCAGCACGTTTAGGCAATCATACCTTCGCCAACCATCAGAAAGAACAAGATGCTTTAATCTTCAATTATCCTGCAGTGTACTTGCGAGGAAAGGAAAATCTCGACCAAGCCTATTTTTTCAATACAAGTTTATAAGAAGTTTAACATCAGACTGAGTATCTCTTTGTTGGATGTAGACATGTGATTATAAGATCTCACTCCACAATGTAACAAAAAAAAAATCACTGGTCTTTGTCCTTTGTTGTAAACATAGTTACAGTTTATAAGTTCACTGTCCCGTATTTAGTTTTTTAAGTATTGACAGTAAGTTCACCGTTCCAAAACGATGAGCTCTACATCGGTCGTTTCATTTAGTTACTCTTTTAAAACTCTCTCTATAGGTGTGAGGGTCAACACAATTTACACAAATGATACTTGAAAAAACACCTTATCCACAAAAATAATTATCCTCACTACTTCCAAGTAATCCAAATGAAAGAAACATCACTGACAATGTATTCGTCTGCGACACTTGTAAAAAAAAATTTGAAGACGAAATGAGAATGTCTCTTCAGCTTACTTTTCCCAAGGTGTAGAGTGGATGCTTTTTGTCTCGTTTATCTAAGCTTTTACTTTCACTGACAACTGGTCAAGGCATCAGCTGTCAAACCTGGCATTTCTTCTTCTACATCTGCATAGATCACCTGTTTAACTTGCTATTGTCATGTAAGCGTAGGCCTATAATATTATTGAAGTTTTTTGAGTCCTCTTTCATCTTATTTAAATTTACTGGATTTTATTGAGGTGGCTTAGATCTCAGAGTCTTTAAAAGACGAGAAGTTCTTCCAGCCAAACACTTAGTCAAAGGGATCAACCAGAGACACCACTTAAAGTTTAAACTTAAATGTTGCCTGGCTTGTCAACCAGTAGGCCTATAGTAACTTTAACTCTGTAGCTTGTAATTAAGTCTGCCAAATCTTGTATTTCGTTGCTTTCACATACTTCGTTAACTTTGAATAAATGCTGAAGAGAAACACAAATTAGTTCTGATTTATTATTCGCTACGTTCAATTGAAGGTGACAATATGAAAGTTAACATGAACGATTCACATGTAGTCTTGCGCACGAGACACTAATAAGACACCGAGACGTATAAACGAAGCCAGAAACAAAATAAAAAAATAGCAAAGGAGAAAAATAACGAATAAGAAAGAGATAACTCGTTTTTACCTAAAAAAAGATGATTTACGTAATTAAAGAATTATTTGGGAAACTTTTAATCACCTTACAGGTTTACAGTTAAAAATATATGTCTGTATGTGTGAGATCTTGATTTAGATTTACAAATTTTACCTAGATTATTAAAACGGCTTAAGGCCAATGAAAACATGAAAATACAAGTATCTTGAGTTTTAGTGCTTATGAAGACTTTAGTGGAGACTTTGAACTACAACTTTGAGTTCAACAGGTGTAGTGGACTACGATTTCGAAGGAATTTCCAAGGGAAAATGGTAACCTTTAAATGCAATTCCTAGTTAAACATATTGGAGCACAGTGTACATCATGTTGCTAAGGGAATGTCCTCAGTTTGTGATACGAATATTGTAGCAAATGAATTGTAGTAGTCATTACGCAAAGTGAAGAAAACTGAAGACATTTCAGGCACTTTTTGTTTGACATTATTCCTCTGCTGGAAATACGTGTTTTTGTAAATCGTGAAGCAGGAAAGCCACTAACTAAGGTACGCTACCACACAGGACATCTTAGCTGGATTTTCAACTTTTTTCAAACCTAAATTTCAAAAAGGGTGCGTAAGACTTACTTGAAAGCCTCCATTCGAGGGCCCGAACATAGTGTGTAGATCAATTAATAAGTGGCGTGATATTAACCTAAACCAAACAATAACAAAAGCACTTTTTCCGTCAGTACCTTCAGCTGGATGCCGAAGGGCAAAATATATATAAAAAAAAACATTTTTCTCGAAGGGTTCTCCCCTGATGGGACACTACATGACTGCATCTCAACCATCATACCCTTTCATAAGGTGTCTCATATATGACTCCGTTCCACACTGGGTGAATGTAACAGACGTCACACATGATCATGATTAAGAACAGGAACTGGCTAACATGCTTTTAGCACTGTACAGACTGACTCTAAATAGACATGCCCAGCCTTGGAAGTACTTGGTATGCCAATGACAAAGTCCTTGTAGTGTAACAACAGACTACTAGCCAGCATTCTAAAAAAAAAGGAAAGAGGATGTACAGAAATAACTGTCAAGCCAAACAACAGTGCAATATCGCCATTCCTTGTGTTGTCTGGTATTCTGTAAATGCTAAAGTTGACTTACTCCTTAAGGTAATACACTAAATTCTGATTAACTTTAACTATATTGTAAGGACTAGAATGTCATTGTTAGCATGGTGACTCTCGAAAACCATTTCATGATCAAAAAGGCTAGCTTGGGTCTAATCCGGATATTTCGCTTGTTTTATTACCTTGTATAATTTTTATGAGAGTTTGAGTCTGGTGGTCCTCGCATTAGCTACTGATTCCATAACAATTTTACCAGCGTTTCTCCATTTTCATGTTTGTTGTATGAACGGTAGAATAAACGGATCCGAATACATTATTCATGTCTAGACGGCTCTGTTCTGTACTAAAATTGAGACTCGTCCATTTATTTTGAGAATATGCAATATTTTTCATGCTATAATGAAACGTTCTTGAAGCACGCTCCCTTCAATTTAGGATTTGTCCTTTCACATAATCCGTTAGAATTGTGGTACAGAGAAATTGATGTGCGTTTCCTCTGTACTACCAACTTATCGGCTTCCTTACAAAACCCTCGAGTACGTACAGTCTAGGTGACAAGCACCCTCATTTTGTCAAAAAACGTGTTAAAAGTGAATTTGTTTTCAAAATGGCCGCAATTTTGGCTAAAGAATTATATAGTTTGCCATAGATTTTCACTTCCCAGGCTAATTTTAATAATTCTGTTGTCAAATAATAGGTTCTACACTACAGAAAACTCAAATTTACACAGTGGAAACTGTGTATTGCGTCAATCAAGATGGCGGAAAAGCAAAATGGTCGCCAAAATGAATGGAGTATTTACAAAAATTGTCTACTAAACATTAGAAAGCTCCACAACCCCAGTTCATATGATGTAAATTAATAATCTGTAATTTAGGCTGAACTTTACAATCCTTGAAACAAAAGTACTTGCCAGCCAATATGGCGGAATATCGCCGAAAGAGTAAACATAATACAGTAAAAATAAGAATAGAATTAAAAGTACAAAAGATTTACAGAAATTTACAGAAAATAATCAATAAAAATATATTTCGATTAAAAATCCTAAACATCTTTAGAAGAGGTTGCAGATAAGATTCAAAGCATGATATTTGATATGTAATGCAGGACCCCAGCCTAACAAAGATGGCGGAAACAACAAATGGCGGCTAAAATAACGATCATAATTTATAAAAATGATATGAATAATAATCACTAAAAATACTTTTGGCACAGTAGACCGTAATATCTGGCCGTATTTTATGGAGAATAATCCAATTTTTTTCAAAATATTTCTTTTGGAATTCTGGTCAAGATGACGGTAAAAGCAAAATGGCCGCCAATGCAATAATTATGTCAATAAATTATAAAAAGAAAAAAATAATCATTGATAATACTTTTAGTACAGTTTACCCTTACTTCTGTACATATTCTGTTGAAAATATTCAAAAGTATTTTTCTAGATATTTTTTTGCAAGTTCCCGGTTAACCAATTAATGGCGGAAATAACAAAATATCCGCCAATGTGTGAAAATTGAAATATATCATAATAATAGAAGAAACAATCCTTAAAATCTTGACTTCTAACAAAACTGATCTTGGAAGTAAGTTTCAATTAGTTGGCTCAAAATGTGTCCAGATGAAAGGATCAGCTGTCACAAATATATTTTTATGGATTATTTTCCCTATTATTGTAATAAATTGTAATTTTAACATTGACGGCCATTTTGCTACTTGGTTGACCTGAATTCCAACAAAGATATTTTTAAGAACAGTTTTTATTTATTTGGCATAAAACATGGCCATACATTAAGAGCAAGTGTTTCAAACATATTTTTCGTAAATATTTTTCTCCTTATTTCAATATATCATAATAGTAGATATAACGCTAATTCGTCACTTAGATCGAAATTCTTTATATCACCCTACCTTAAGGCGAAAAAATAATAAAATACATAAGCATATATATATCACCTGTAAGTCTTCAAGATATAATTAACGTTATTTCAATGGCCTGTCATCCGTGCGTGTTAACAGACACGTGTCCATAAAATATAATGACGGGTATCTGATAACACGTCTATAAAAACTAAATTTATGCAACAAACACATCGAAACAGTCAGCATGGGCATTTTATTTTTCACAACTGTGCTTAAAACCAAGAAATTCCTTCTCTTAGTCTATTAAATCTATCAGGTCTCCCTAAAGGGAATATGCAGTCACCCCAATCAGAGTTAGTATGCCCCGTCATTCTAGTTCATGAATGGCCTATTTTGATTATGAGACAATATTTTTGTCATTGAATTGTGACATTCAAGGATAATTTCTCCTTGCTTCCTTTACTTATTGTTTGTAATAGTTATGTTCAAAACGTCCTCAGAGGTGCTTGTAATGCAATAAGAGGAGATATGCAAGAGTTTGCTGATTTTTCAAAGCAAATTTGGGGCGACTGCCAATTGCCTTTAAATCATCGATACCCTCAAAGCTCTTCACAAATATTACCCCTACTCAACGATAGCTTGTCCAAGTGAGCAGTCTGGTGTGCACCACGCATCATGACAAGCTACCTCACAGGTACCCATTGAACCACTGGAAGAAGAGAGGCAATTGAGATGGGGTCAATGTAATGAACAGGGCAGGATTCAAATAGCAACCCGCTTGAATCACAAGTCTGTGTGCCATTTGTCCACCACACGTCGATGACCAGTACATGGGAGATAATTTGGCATTCCAAAAACCAGACATGTTCATGGAGTAAAGTTGATGCAAAATTTGCTACATTAGTTACAATTATATCAGTCTTGTTCTTAAGGTCCTAAAAACAAGACTGAGAAGGATTCTATTTTTTCCAAGATTCTTATGGCGACCATCTTGTAGTTTAAAACAACCGCGGATTTTATTGTACAAGGTAAGGCCTTGAGGTTTAAAATCAGAGTTATCCGAGTATTCCCATAACCTAGACCAACTTGTGTGGACATTAATGAGCTACTTTAATTGGCCTCTTACTGCAGTCCGTTAAGTCTCCCTGGGGAGGAAAACCGCGGGCCTTCCTTTTTTGGCATGTACGCAGTATTTCTCCCCTAAATCTTTACGTACGGCTCTGTAAGGCTCTATTGAAATTGCAGTCTTCCGTCCAATTTTTTCCTTTCTCTCACAAGGTGATTTGGCGGTACACGTTCTTAAGGTTCAAAGACACCAAAAATCTCCCTCTGAATGATAGGATACGATGAATTCAATGGTCTCCACAGTAATTCTCCGGGGTATAACTTAGGTTTTGTCCAGTTTTCGTTATAAGTTCCATTGTGCACTTAATATGAAGTTTGTGGTAATTGTTGTACTATACAGGGTAACCCTGCAAGTGGACATTTCGATATTCAAACAGAAACAAAAGCTAGCTCAGTATAGCTATGATTGTAAGGCAGACTAGCCATTACAAGATAAAAATCTCTATGTAAAAACAAAATTAATGTAGGGGATCCTCTTAGCGGTAGAGTGGTTCAAAACTGAAGAAGTTTTGTCCTTCCACTTTCCCAAAGAAAAACCCAGCTTTGTACTATACGATAAATTTTGCGCAACTCTTCCTCCCATTTCCTTTCCTCAACATGATCAGCTTTGGTCAGATCGTCGATCATATGAAGGCTGGCTGGCTAAAATATGTTTTTCTTTCTTTCTTTGTAAACATCTTCTCCTTGTATGCTGATAGGACAGCCATCAAACTAGGATGTGTGGATGATCAATCCCCATTGAAAAGTAGGTGGGGTGGTTGATCAAACAATGACCATACATAAAGAAAATTATTTAGGTAAAAAAGTGAGTTTTGTCCTCGATGTTCGTAGCTTAGTAAAAGGACAAGCATAACTTAACAAGTAGAAGCAGGACCACTGGCAAGCTTTGTGATGAGGGAAGGCAGCTGAGACCAGTTATCTCCTGGATTTTGAAATTTTTCAAGACAAGATTTGCTCTCAGCTACAACTAATGCCAAATTTTAGAAGAAAACATCAAACGGAAAATTATCAACCCCTGGCTCTGGCGACCCTGAAGTAAATAAGTAAGTTTAGTAAATGCAAGGCTAGCAAAATATACAATTGCAAAGAGGGTATAAAACGTAATATTTATCATGTTGGTTGAGTGCACTGTAACTGGACTCATAACAACATACACAATTTTATGTGTTCAGTTTCATTCTTATCCTTCTAAGTTTACGATGCCAAGTAGAAACTCATAGCCCTGAAGTGAGAACCGTCATATCCAATTGTGCAATTTGTGTTATCCTGGTTATAGTTATAAAATTTGATACCGTGGTAGAAATTGCTATTATTTGACGTTTCTATTCGAACTACTCAAAGCTTATCAGCTTCATAAATCTTCTATGTAGAATGAAGCATTAGTTAATTTTCACTCCCTGCACTGAACTGAATTTACAAACTTGGTATGGTACTCTAGACCTAAGAAATAAGCGAATATTTCGCGACCAAATTCTCTGAAATAAGTGGGCTATGATCTATTTGAGTGTACATCATGCTTTCTTGGTTATAGGCTCCTTTCCAAATAGCAATAACAAAGGAATTTGGGATGCATTTTTGGTACACGTCGTTTCCGTTCATTGTAAAATGCCCTTGAAAAAAACGACGCTTACCAAAATTATCTCGAAACCTTTTGTAATTGTAATTGGGAAATAACCGATTGACATCTTTCTCACAATGTTGTATTGATGACTTTCCTAGATAACGTTTGATTCCTAACACAACAAGCCCATTGTATGATTAATCGGTCAGCATGAACCTTTCTTCATGTGAGACAAAGCCGATAACACGGTCAGTTGGACAGGGATGTCAACTTACTATACTATGGCTGCACAAACGTTCTATATCTAAAAATTTGGGTGCATCTACCAGTAGGAGTTTGCATCAATCAACTGCTTAGTTTTACCTAAGCTGATATATTTTATCACATGAGTGATATAACTATCATCTCGAGACAGACTGTACTGGAGAATTGAAGTAGGAGAACTATTGTTGAGACACCAATTTCTCATGCAATTTAGCAACATGCATATTTTGCTGCTTGCATGCTAACAGACGCATGCATAGATAAACATTTTAGGAAAATAACATGTAAACTACATAGTACCTTGATTTATTGAAAACCGTAAAGTTGTTATAGTGCTTCCCTAGCTTTGTGTGCATGTGTTTTATTCAATCGAGTTTACTAAAGCCACGAAAATAACCAATGTTACCGACATATCTCTTTTCTTGTGTAAAGAATCGCCATGCAATTATTGGGTGGGAAATAGTTTGCCTACTTCATCGATCGACAAATGATAAATAACTTTGTGCAGTTGACCTGTCATACAGTAACTACTACTGTGGTATTTTTTCAGTATGTCTTGTTTCTTCTAGGCAAACTACTCATTGACCAAAAGGTTATCGGTTTCTCCATGAGAAATGGTTTTAAAGTCAGATTTGACGTCAGGTACTATAGCAAAACACTCTTGGTAGTACTTCTCAATTCCATACGCCTTTTCCTTTACCATATTGAAGTGAGCCTTCTTTTCATTTTCCATTTGATCTTTTTCCATGCTTTGAAAAGAAGTTAACTCATTTTCGACAATATTAAAGAAACTTGCCGATTATCGTGTGGGTGGAGTTGGCTTGGTGGTTGAGTGTACTGCCTTGCACACTAGAGGTCCCCGGATCAAATCCCGGTGGATCT
>WURT03130410.1:0-11514 GCA_009936505.3 Holothuria glaberrima | reverse complement strand
GATGAGTTTGACGTCCAGTATGGAGGACTCTGCTGTTGTCACATGTATTTGTGACGTCAGTGAAGAACCTCTATAGACGAAACATACCTGCGTGAACTCAGAGATGTAAGGTCATTGCATTTTATCACGGGGTAATTGTGGAGTGTGAATAGGCCCCAAGACTGCGTGTTGTACGGAAAATTATGGCTCTTTAGGCCTTACATTTACAGTTAATATAACTTGGCCTCTAACTACAATTTTTTCCACAACAAGCTATCGAGTACAGCACATATGTCGAGTAAGCATTTAAGTTTACAACAAATGACAAATGCATTCAATTGTTAATCCCACGTGATTTCTGTTCCCATACAGGGTTTGCCAACTTACCTTTTGGTAAAAAATGGAAAGAAATACGCTCATTCATTACTAGTATACTCAACGCTACAACCTTAGGTCCAAGGACGTATGATGATATTATTGCGGGAGAATTTCAGGAACTTTGTCGTTACATCAACAGTTGTCAACTCAACAAAGCTTTCTACCCAGGGGACTTGTATGCCAGATCAGTTGCAAACGTGTTGATATATACGCTTTGCCAGGTAAATGTGGTGTATCGGCGTATTGTATTGAATTGTCTTGTATTGTATTGCATTGTACTATACTGTATTGCATTGCGTTGTATTGCTTTGCATTGCACGACATTGCATGCATTGCTTTGTGTTGTTTTGTATTGTGATGCATTGCATTGCATTGTATTGCATGGCATTGCATTGCTTTGCGGTGCGTTGCGTTTCGTTGCGTTGCGTTGCAATGTATTTGCATTGTAATATATTTTATTGCGTTACATTGAAAATTAGACCAAATCACGTGTTCTGCGTTAAATCGTATCATAGTTAAAGGGAAATTTTGCGATTGTGAGGCTTTTTATGTAACCTTTCCGTTTTTACATACGATCGGATCCCGTTCGATGAAAGAGATGTAACTGGGAAAAAATTCTACCCAGTAAGCACTAATTAACAAGTAATTAACCTTTCTGTAACAACTGACAAATTTGTTCACCCAAACATGATGCAAAACCACACCTTTGTCACCCCTGATTTGAAATCCACCAATCAAATCCTTTTTATTACGCTACGTCAGACAATAACAGACGCCTTCTACAGCATGTACAAAATGTTCGTAAATAACGAACTACGGAGAATTATGACTGCACTTCTCGAACTGAACTACAGTTAGTATACTAAGGGGGTTCTTACCACCTCCCTGGTATATTAAAATAACATTTACAAAGTTACAGTTACTGTAATTTGAATTGTAGTCTTTGGCCCTAAGCGAGTTGCTTCGCTTTCGAAACAGTAAGATGTAAAAGATTCTTGGTGCATAACTGCTACTATCGCTTTAGGCCCTAGTAATGGCAGAAAACGAAAATTTGACCAACCTGTGACCCCACATCACAAAAACATGTTTAAGTCTTCAATAGATAAAGTAAAACTGTCCTGTGAATAATGCTCAATGTATGGGAGGTGAACAGTATGGTGAAACAGGAAGATGACACTGCATCTCCTTGGGTAAACTGCTATATCCCACAGTACAGCACAGGCCGTATGGAAACTGCTGTGGTAGCTTGTTGTGCGCATGAAACACAGGGCTAGTAAGGTCAATGCGTATTGCATAATGAGTGGAAATAAGACCCATGCATGTAACTGCTCTTACTAAATGAATATGCAGCAATACAAAATGTTGCAATGTAGGCGAGGCTTATCGTTCGATAATGAGCCAGTTCGATGAGGAAATTGTTGCTTCTTTTTCTCCATATTCCATGCGTTAGTGTTAATCTGTTGCAAGTTATTTGTGATTCATGTTTGAAGAGGGGAAGAGACCACAATAGGATTACTTTGGTGTCATCTTGTGGTATCTTTTCAAACGTAATATTTCCCTTTAAAAGGGGAAATATTCTCATCCCAGACAGTCCAATTCTCCAAACTTACTTAGTTATAGCCCCACCCATAACTGTAAATAGCTTCTCCTTGTGCAGACATAAACATAGTTTATTGGTTAGGGTCATATCCTGGTGAGTATACTGTACAAGGCTCTAATTTGTAATCAAAACACTCTCTGTACATGCTGGGTTACATGAGCTGCTCTGCATCTTTTGAATTTTGTAACTCTGATGTCAATCAAAGACTAGTCACCAACTGACCTTTGCTTATGCCCAAGTAAAAGTCAGACTTGGGGTAGATGCAAGTCTGCCTTTAAGATCTGGTGACATCAAAATTTAATACAGTCTGATAATTGTTGCTTAAAGCTTTTAAAATCCAGAAGCTAGCCGTATTCCCTTCAAAATCCATTAAATATTGTCTATTTTACAGAGTAATTTCAGTTTCACTCTTGTACAGTATCATGAATAAACATGAGCTCGACAAGCAACTTTGTGATGTCAAAAGATAGACTCATCAAATATGGCCATTGTTAGCCTAAGTTGTTTTTCCAACCTTCACTTCACGGACACTTGTATCATTGGTATCCCCTGAGGAATTTATCTGATCATAAGTAATTAAGAGATAATTTACATAGGAATAACCAAAAAAAAAGCTAACACTGTGTAACACTCCACATCATTGTTTTGCAAAGGCAATGAACTACTCCAAAAACCATCAAACTTTGATGAGTTATATCTTAGTTAGAAGGGGTTTTACGCCTCAACTTATAACTTGCATCTTAGGAAAGGTAAATGATGGTGCAACAATTCGAACATCTGTCTTCAGGGGACTTAATTTTTTAACTACCAAATTAAAGCACCTCTTTTTGATGGCATGTCATCATAACTATAAAAGAAATAATAGATATTCCTGCCTTAAAAATGACAAATTTCCTCTCTCCTGCAAATACTTAGGTGTAGCTTGAAATTAAAACATAAACTGCAACTCTGAATTTATAACTATGTGCAGATATAGAAATGTTAATTAGGCTGGTCGAGGATGGTTGACCTTAAAAGACTAGAGCACTCCATCATACTGGTAGGTATTAAATGTAATATTCATTACTTGAAGATGAGTAGCTCAAGCATAAAGTATTTTTGAAGGGCATTCATATAGTGCAAGGTATCGACTGAAAATTATCATTATCTACAAGGCTGATGTACTACATTGCTGGAAACATTAATCTGCCTTCATTTTTGAAAACTGTCTCTTGGCCTACTATAGTGGTATAACAGGAACTTCTATGGTAAAACAAATTATGTTAATAACAGACTGACACAGAATTCACAACCACATGCACGGATATGACAGTTCAATTGGGATTCCATGACTTTGGGGTGAATAATTATTAAGAGGTAGCATGATGTGTGGGGAATACATATCTTTGCTCTCCTTCATAAAGTATGTTAATGCAATTACATCTGGGTAATATAAGGGAACCAACGTGTCACATTTGGGTAAAATTTCCAATTGCAGAATTAAAAGGGAGAACAATAACTGTCAAGCTTTCAAATTATGTACAGTTACTGGAATATGCAAATTATACCACAACTTTGAAAAAAAAAAATTCATGGAAAGGTTATTGGTCAAACCGGTTCAGTTTTTCCTGAGTATTGGGAACATGAAACACAGATTTGCCATAAAATACTGATCCCATTACTTACTTCCCCGAAATAAAAGGTCTGCAATGTTTAATAAAGATGGTATGCACGGTTATCTTCTAGGGAGAGCAAAGTTGCCCTCACATATCAAGTTTATTTTATTATTTAATTTAATCCATTTTACTGATCTAGTCATGCAAAAATGGTTATAATATATCAAGCAAGCCTGCCTGCATCTGCACATAATAATGATGCTTACCTCTGATGAGTTGTACAAAACCAACCAAAATAATTATAACCAGAGCAAGAAGCTTGGCGGCTGTGAAGAAATTCTGGACAAAACTGGCCCCTTTGACGCTGTATAAATTGATGGCTGCTATGATCACTGTAAAAAGACATAATGATATGCATGGATGGAAAGCTGATGAAAAGCTTTATATCAAAGGAAAATACCTGTTTTGCAGATCGGGGTGCCAAAAATTTTAATCTCTTTATAACCATACTTTTTGAATGTAAAATGATCAGACTTGTAGTGGGAGTACATTGTCATGAGTACCAGCAAAAGTGGAGTTTCTCCGGTTGTGAGTATGAGTACGAGAACAGGTCTTCTTCATGAGTACCAGTACAATTCTGCAATAGCCCCAATGAATCACTTTCAAAATCTGTGAGTACGAGTACAAACCCATTCATAAGTACGAAGAGTGCAGGCAATTGTGCAAACCATGAGTACGAACAAGTACATGCTCACTACAAGTCTGAAAATGATAGGCGATTCAAAACAATGAAGCTGGGTGACTTTTAGTTTCCAGAAATAGATTCTCACAGGAATAAATCAACTGTTTTGTAGCTCATGAATAATTTGGACATGCATGCTTTCAAAATTTCAAACGATGCATCATCTTTTAATCTTGTAACATATAATACTTTATGAAAGAAAAGCTAATGACTAACTTTATTGGTGACATACAGTAAGTAGGAGCAAAATAGATTATAATACTTTATGGAAGATATTGACAGAGTTTATTTTTGGGCTTAACTGATTTAAAACAAGAGTCCAGTGGGCACTAGGGTTCCTAGCTGAATGTAATGAAACTGAGCCATCAGCACAGCATAAAAATTTTTTAGCTGAAGTGAAGTTTGCCTGCAACTCTGGTGACTGCTACCTGGTCTTCAAAGTTGTTGGCAGTGAATGTTTACTTCATCTACCAAGTTTCACAAAAGTTGCACAAAACCTGCTCTGTAGACAAAGTACATCTTGTGTTGAAAAACACATTCAAGCATAAATAAATTGCTCTGAAGAAACACATAGGCTAGGCACTTCAAGGGATACCCACAGAGATAGTATACTGTTACAATTTGTTTTATTCAATTACGCAATCACAATTCATGCACGCTCCAGGGTATCTTGATCCAAATGATAAGTAACTTAGATCTCTTTATAAAACTAATAACCCATGGTAGTATTTAATTAATCAAGTCCAATTTCCATATCCTTAACTAAGGACAAAGGCTGTCAGTCAAATAAGAATCAAGTGAACTTCCACAACTGTTCTCTGCTTTGTGGGCAGAGAATCTGCAATATTAGAAAGTGGTAGCCTATTTGATGCGGGTTTTCATAATGGCACAACTAAGGATAAAAGATAATAATTTCACCTAAAACTGAGATACTTGGCATCTCTGCAAGTTGTCCCATTTCTTTCAGTCATTGGTTGAATGTGATCTTAATGTGCTGGAATGATATCTTTTGTGCTTGGATTTGACTTTGGGAATTCTTGGGAATTTGCTTTTTAGCATCTGGTGATTTTACCTCTGACATCCGACAAAATTCATGTGAGTTTTCTGCTGGATTTAATGCAATACCATGTGAAGTATAAAATCTATCCAAGTATCCTACACTGAGGTGTTAAAAAGCTTTTCAGAGTTTGACCTCCAATGACTCAAGTTGACCTTTGATCTCCACCAAAAAAGTACTTTCCCCACCATAAGGAATCCACATACTAAGTATAAAATCTATCCAAGCTTACTACCTTGAGATACTGTGCTATTAAACAACAAGGTTTTCAGTGTTTGATCCTTGGTGACTCCAGATGACGTTTAACCTCTACCAAAAACTATATGGCACACCTTCTCACTATGGTGGATCTATATACCAAGTATGAAATCTATTCAAGCTTCTTACCTTGAGATATTGTGTTAACAAATTTTCCAGTATTTGACCCCAAGTGACCCCAGATGACCTTTGACCTCCACCAAAAACAACGGGTGTCATCACCTTACCATAACACATCCACATGCCAAGTATGAAATCTATCCAATCTTCTTAACTTGAGATATCATGTTTTAAGAAGGTTTTCAGTGTTTGACCCCTGGTGACCCCAGGTGGCCTTTCACCACCACCAAAAACAATTGGGCACACCTTCACACTATGGCAGATCTATATATCAAGTTTATGCTTTGTCCACCTTTCCCTTGTTGAGTTACAGCATACCGAAGTAAGTGTCACAGACACGTACACACACACATGCACAAACACACATACGCCAACCTGACTACATACAGTAGGTTCCTTTGCTAAAGCAAGGAACCAAAAATTCATTTCCACTTTTACCACATTCATGCAGTAAAAAAAAATAATTTTCTTTAAAGCTTACTTCTATGATGGGAATTTGCACATGTAGCTGTTTGCAAAACCATTGCCCTATTAAACATATGGGCCAAAAGACCACTTGAGACTTGTTCTACAATTCATGACAGCTTGATATCCATTAAAACCATTAAATAACGAAACTCCTGAAAAAGTTTAAAATAAGCTTGAGGTAAAAACTATCCAATTGACCAATTTCTGACATAATTTCAAAAGACAAGATTTACTTTAAATATATGTCTAACTTCTAAGCTGTGTCTCAGTTCACACAGATACCCATGCTTTAAACACCTCGCACAATACCAAACCTGCAGTCAGTTACACCATTTCAGGGCCAGTTCCATTATCAACAAACGCAACAGTTGTGCATTTCCCTGCAATTTTGTGCTGAGGTTGATATACAGTAGTATTTGAATTTCTTCACTCTTGGGCAGTGGCCTAGTCAGGCTTTGACATTTGGGGGAAAAGGAGGAGAAGGACTATGTTTCATTGGGAGATGATCAATAATGCCAACTTTTACATTTGAACAATTACACTAAATTCTGAAATTTCATTTGGTGGAGGGGGAAGTGGGATACAGGGTCTGGGGTACAAAAATGTCTCTTTTCCCCTCAGGCTAAAGTACTGTACGTCCCTGCTCTTTGAGGTTTGAAATCCCTAAAATATCCCTAAAATGGTAGTCAGACTATACGTTTAATGCAGACAGAATTCCATACGACCTTTGACTAGTATATGTTCAGCTACCCACCCGGTCTGTTGCTTAATTAAACACTGTCATAAACTTTTCTTTGCATTTCAGATATTGTGCATACATGCACAGTAGTCTCTTGATAATACCATTGAAAACAAATGTTATTTTCAACATTCTTTACTGATGCAGAGCTGGTTCTCCCAACTGATATCTGTGTACAGTATATGTACTGTATCAGGGATGACAGTGCAACAGCTGTACTGATGAACAAGTAAACCATTATATACATGATGAATGACTACACATGTCATTTGATAAGTAAATGCAATAACTCCTAAGTAGTGTTGTATACATCTAAACTAGCAATGGCTGTAATGATAGTTCTGAAGGAAGTCTTTGATAGCAGCACATTTCACCAAATATATACAGTATAGACACTGTACTGACTCATCCGTATGTCAGGGCTAGAATGAACTTATGGTCACATACTGTAGGTCATGGTCATTGTAGCAATGGTCCGGGTGTCACACAAAATGACATACAAGACCAGATTTAGTCTTTGTGCCCTTGCTATAAAAATACAACCAAACACATGATGTGACAGATATCACGAAACGTTGTCTTCCTATTTAGTGCATTTTGAGATTCTTGAATTATTAATGTTCTAAAAGCTTCCAGTGAAAAATTTTGGTCTTGGAGATGGAAGGAGGGAGATTGGAGGGTGGGGTGGTGATATGGATTAAATCTTCAGGGGAGGGGCGAAGTGAGTCACTTTGGCCTAAGAAAACCTGACTGAACTCTTCTTGAAACTGGAAACTCCTCAGTCTTACCATAAATAAAACCATGGGATACTGCATCCCTAACTTGTAAAATTAGATGATATCGTCTCTTGCAGGATATTTACGAGGCTTGGGCGTCTTTGATGGGGCTAACAATGGCTTTATCAGTCAGCGTCGAACAGGTATGTGACTCCACCAATAACTCATGACTGACAGAGGACTATAATACCTCCACCTGTAGAATGCCAAATGTTAGCCCAGCCATTAGAAGTATTAATATAGCAGTGGGGCAACACTATAGGCTTTTTTTGGACAGTTGAGGTGCTAAGTTACAGTAGATGACATTATCAAAGAATCCTAGTGGCCAAATGAAGGGAAAACTTGTGATCAAATCCAAAAGAGCAAGTTGTTTTAACATTAATTCATTAAAACCTGCAGGAGAACACATATGCTGACTCTGCAGTATGAATTTTATTGGTAGTTATGAAAATTAGGAGTCTGATTCCAAATAAATGGAGTCACAATTCAACTCCCAGCTAAAAGTGGTGACTGAAATAAAGCTGAGTAACCACCCCAAACCTAACACTGTATTTATGTTGTTTGAACTAATGAAACTGGCAAACTTTTTTTAGATATTAAGTTACAGTTTCTAAAATTTCACACATTCTTGAAATGAATTTTTGTCTATGGGCGTGTACAACACAATCCTTGCACTATACATTATCCACAAAACTTGAGGGTAAAGCTTTATCACAGTACTACATCAGCACACACTTTGTTGAGAACATGCACTTCCAAAAACATGTTCTTTTTTTGTAGAAGTACCAGAAGGTTTTAAAACTTTCTGACTTTCTTATTCTTACCAAAATTTACCAAAAATTATGCAAGTTACAATAATTTATAAGTATCAATAAAGAGAATCACTAAAGATACTAAGCAATGTCATGAATGACTGAATATGTTTGAGGCAAAGGATTTCTGCTTGAATAACTTTTAAAAAAATTATTAGCTTCCTTCATGCATCAATTCAACACAAACTAAATACCATGTCCAATTTGATATAACCAAAGGCTGTTTGTATTACTGGGAGCAAAACAATGAGCTATACTGTCTATTTTGAAGGGGGTGGTACAGTACCATAGGGTTATAACCATCATTCTCAAGTCACCAAATAGTAGAACCAATCTACAGTAGACTGGCATGTTGGCATTTTTAATTCCAAAAATACTTAATTTGGCATTTTTGAAATGGTGTTGGCTTACAGCATTTTAAAATACACCCCAAACAACCTTTTGGTGTTATTTTGGCATGTTATGTGGACTGGTGTATCAATATTCCTACAAACAAAGGCTTGTTTTTCCATAATTTCCCCAGAAAAATGAGAAAAACACATACTGTATGAATTCACATCTTAAAACTTACACCAACAGCATTTCTGAATGAAGCAACTTGGCTGTGGTACATAAGAAAGCATGGTCGTTTTACAGTATATGATTTTTAAGCAATGGGAGTGTTTGTGCAGATCATCAGGATTTTTCTACCTTATCCAATGCCAAATATGGCATTTGCCAGAAAAAATGGCGGATCCACTCACTTTCATTATTTGACAGGACCACAACGGCTTACCTCACAAATGCAACTACATGGAGAAGTTCTCTAGCATTTTCAAACAACATTATTTACTACCTTATTCAGTGGAATCATACCAAAAATATACTGCCTACTAATTGCAAATTAACCCATCAATACGCCAGTCAAAACAAACCCAAAGAAAATCACTTTTCAAACTTGGTACAAAATTCTACTTTGCAAAATGTACACTCAAAATAATTCACCAGAATTGTACAGAACTATTTTCAACTGGAGCTGGCTGAGCACTTTTGCATAAAATTTGGGTAATTTTAGAGCAATGTTCATCTTTCTCAGAAAAGTGTTTTTCCTGATGAAGGGGAAGGGCCCTAAGGCCTCCAGAAGTCCCTACCCCATATATGAATATGAATTCATCCCTACCAGTTTTAAGAGCAGATTCCTTTTTGTGCAATCATATAATCATAAAGTACCCCATAGGACCTATCCAAGTAGTCTTCCTACATGAACCTGTAATGTGCACATTGGTGGTCTCAAGAATATTGGAACTACAACCAAAAATTAAGTAAAAAACAAACTTTTTATTGAGTTCTGGCTGTAAGAGAGTATAGATTCACATTAAAGTGGCCCATGTTCCACAACACTTGAAAGTCTCTGCACAAGCAAATCATCTTTCTTTTTCATCAAAGATGCAAAATCTTCAGTGCATAAAACATGAGCTTCCTGCTTCCTGTGTAGTCCAAAATTGATGATGCCTTTGGGATAATTTTATGCTTGAAAGATATGTTTTTGAAAATTTTGTATAAAAGGGTGTTGCCTTGAAATGGATTACGTATGAAGTGAATAGATATTCTGCTGTTGGTGATAGAAAAATAAAGTTCTGCTTCACTTGACATTAAACTTTTGTTAGGAAACACATAGTTAAATTAATTTCATGTTTAGTATTAAACCTAATAATACCTTAGTCATAAATGGGTGGGGGAGGGGGGTGCATTTACCCAAAACTGGAACAGTTCATGTGTTTCATTTTTTCTTGGTTCTGAATGATATTGAAATGATTTAGGAATACTCAAAAAGTTGAGAGATGGAATGGCAAGCAAAAAAGCAAACTGGATTCGCTATCTTCAGTACACACAGTATGTACAGTACTTCTACTGTAGATGCAGCCAATCATTTGCAGCAGTCTATACTTACATATACTGAGGGCAGCAAACAGTTTAATGGGTAAAGCGGTATAATCTTCTGCACAATCTCCAAAAAAGGGCTCCACTACGTAGGTACCAAAGATAAGAGAGATTATGGAGACGATGGAGGGTTTTATTATAAGAGTATACGTCCATGCAAACAGGAATGCTGGAAGTTCTCCCAAAACACCCAGTGGTCCAAATGCCTCCTTCAGATAAGCGTACTCTCCACCTGATTTGGGTATAAGAGTTCCCAATTCAGCATAGCAAAGCGCACCTGGTAAGAAAAATCAAAGCGACATTGTCAGTAGAAAATACATAGCCAAGTGAACATATTGCATCAATGTTAAAGAGCATGCAGGGTACCATCACATACTGTAACCTTTCTCATCCTAAATTTAGAGCGAGGTACAGTTTTGAGAAAGATATAGGGCAATTATACTTTAGGTATCTACAGAAAAGTCTTTGTAACAGATTACACACCAGTTTGAGTGGTTACCCTTATGGTTTCAACAAAATAAATTATGGTAATCGTATCACGCATCCACAGATCCAGGAGCCCATGTCCCACTTCCATTTTTGAAACTATTCCCCACAGACAATACATTTGATTTTGTTCCAATATTTTAAAAGGTGATTGATGTCGCCCTTCGGTACCCCTTCACTCCCCTCCCCACTTTGAGAAATCCACACTCCAACTTTATTAATTACTGAATACTGTGTTGTTTGAATGAATGATGATCAAAAAGCTGTTATCAACTGTATTTACAAGTCTAAGACTATTCCTAAATATGTTTGGGCAAAAAAATTACTAGAAACTCCTTGGTTTGGGAGATGCCATATCCCCTTTAATTTTAGTTTCACGCAATAGTCAAAATGAAATGGAACTTAAGATCCAGTGTAAACATGAACTAGAAAGCCAAAAGGCTTAGTGATTCCTTGCCATATGATATATTGCAACAAGATCGAGTCACCCTCATGACAAGCATGTGATCCCACAGTTATCCTACACGAGATATCATGTTAATAATTCGAAACCTTATGAAACCTGGTGACCTAAAATGATTTTT
>WURT03130399.1:0-11514 GCA_009936505.3 Holothuria glaberrima | reverse complement strand
ATCTGGTGCTACATATGCTACCCTTGAAATAAAATTTGCGTTCAATAATTTACGCATTTTAAGTACTAAAAAAAAAAAAAAATTGGCATCTGGTTGCAAAATAACCATGATCGACTGACGGCCATTCGATTTCTTAATGTCGCAGCAGGTTTGAGGGTCGGGAACTCGGATTACAAAAGCTGCCACGCGGGACTTCGCAATAATCTAAGGCACGTTCCGTCCTTGAATTAATAATTGGACAAATAGTGGGCATTAAGGATAGGCGCGAAGCGCGCCGAAAATAGACTTTTAAAACCATTTGTTAATGTTTTAGGAACTGCATCTACAGAAGGAGTCGGAAAAGCGACCTTCTTTCGCAGTCATCGGAATACAAAATGTACGCACATTTAAATTGACAGGAAACGCGAACGCCTCCGGTTTAATGAGTTTAGTAAGTGAAAAACTAGCGCATTCTGCACCGACCCGACTGCTACGTGACAGTAAAAACGAGTCACGTGTCAGACAGGTCAGTTAGGTGTGTGCTAAATTTTGTTCTCGGCCTCACTGTCTGTCCCCATTGCAATCCGACATTTTCTTCGATTTCATCGGAAATACCAAAGTGTTTGATATTCGGAATGAAGTCGGGGGAAAATGGAGGGTCGTCGCGGCTAAGTTAGGCCGTTTAGTTCGGCTGTCATTGACCCAAAGGCAACTCATCTTGTAATAAAGAAGCTTTTGGAAATCATACGACAGCTCTGTGTGCTCGAACATGTGTGATTTACAAATAGTAGATAGACTTTTGAATATATCCACCTCGGCAATGTGCGCGTACGGTTTACCCGCAATCCGACTGCGACCCGACGCACCTGACTTCTGATACCGCCAACTCATCCCTGACGAGCAGTAGTAGCCCTAAGCATCACATTCCAATAAGGTTTTTGTTGCAGTTTTGGACGAACATTAAGTAAACGATCTGACGATAGTCATCAATAAAGTTCCCGACAATTCTGTAGCCCCAAATAAAATACTTTTTCTAAGTCCGGAAACTGCAAAAGAAAGAGGCATTTTTTTCCCGACAGCCAGCAAAATTTCCCGATGGACGACACTGAAAATTTCTGGGAGGTGTAGCACCCCCCACGCCCCGGTAGTTCCGCCCCTGCTGCTGTGTGCTCTTAAGATCTCTTTAATGCAAAAATGAGTAAATCTGTAAAAAGTTCATATTTCATTAAATGTAACTAAAATTGTGTCATGACAGGAGTAGATAGTGAGTGATTTTAATCTTCATCTAAGTAACTAGCTTGACAAAATGACATTCTTTTTATTCGCTGATGAAGAACACATAACTTCATTCCAGTTGTCTTTTACTTTTGAAAATGGTATATATGTATCTATAATTTGCATAATATTTTGCTTGCAATCATGAAATATGTATTATAATAATTATAATTGAGCAAAAATAAATAAATAACACTATGGTTTCACTTTTATGGCACCCTGAGTTAAAAAATATTTTATCGCTTACTGAAGAAAACATGCCACAGAAGTTTAATGCTTCAAAACAGGAACTGAATGTGACTCATCAAAAACTACAGAAAGGCATCTTGCAACTCGGATTTCAGTTTTTCATACTTCAATGTAGCTTCTCTCAGAAGACGATGCTCACCCACTAGTTCCTTCTTGTAAGCTGTAATTCAAAACAAGAAAGAGGGTTCATTTGAATAGTTTATACATCAATTGCTGGTTAAAAGAAGAGTTCATGCACAAATTAATTTTGAAATGTTAAGTTGGAACCAAAAATAAGCTCTCTGATGAAGTTGCACCCAATTCTTGTGTGTAGTTCTCAAGATTTTAGCAGATAAAGCTATCAGATTTTCATCCCAAAGTAACCTTCAAGCAAGCACATGTGACATCACAGCAGCATATGAGAAATTGCTGTATTATTCCTTAAATTTTACACCAATTTACTCTTCCATAATGAGAGACAGGAATTTTACAATGTGCACAATCCCTGTGGGTAAACTCCTATCCCTGTCCATTTCAAGGTCACAACAACGGATTTCAAAACAAAGAATAGAGCATTGTTCATTAATGTGAGGAGATGACATAACTCATCTTGTTTCAAGCTCACTTTGAGTGACAAATGTAACTTTCTGTACTATTTCCAGATCCACACAAGGAAAATTATACCAGAATACAAACATATAGTCCCTCTTTCACATATCCGAACTAAGTGTTTGTTGAAAAGTCTCCAATAAATTTGCCATAAGAAGCAAGATCTTTGTCTCTGTTGTCAACCAAGTGCCACATACCTGTACTATTTCATGACTCACCTTTGACAATATTTGCCAGGATAGGTAGTACCTCTTTCTTGACATCCTGTCTGATAGTGAGAGGAGTTTGTGTCTTCTCATGCCGAAGGTGCTCTTGAACCACTTTGAGATGTCCAGGGTACTGCAACAGAGATATCACAAATGTTTATTTTTGTCACCCTTGTGTGGGAGTGGGGGATGCTATGTCATTTGAGGATAATAATCACTAAATGACTGCTATCTGTGTACCTTACTTATTACTTAATCTTTATTACTTGAAACCAGGAGGGGTGGTAGTTCAGTGTCCATATCTCTTGCTTGCAGATGTTAAGTTTTGCCGTTAAAGGATTCTTAAGTTCTATGTAGCCGGGAAGTTTTTGTCTTCGTGGCAAGTAGGTTGCCTTCAGTGATGTTGAAGGATGGTATTCACCTTCTCGAAGTCACTTTGAGTATCTTGTTTGGCCTTGACTCTCCATCTTTTTAAGCCAGCGATTGTTGTAACAGTTGAAGCCAAACTTCCTCTGAAAACTGAAAGGATATATAGATTGAATTTCGGTCTGATTTCTGCTGGCTCATTATATGTCTGTTGCACCCACTATCTAAGCGGAACGCCGCCATCGGTTGGCGCGAAGCGCACAATAAATTTTTTGGTCAAAAATACCCCCCTGATCACCGGAAATGGCTTTGCAACATGACACTATGACACAAGTATTTTCTAAAAAAATAGGCATATTGTAAAAAGTTCCAGAAAAAGGTGAAAGTGTTCTGATATCCGGATCTAGTCAGTGGTATACTATCTAAGCGGAGCGTCACGATCAGTTGGTGTGGAGCGTAGAAAAGTTTACCAAAAAAGGAAATGGCCCTTTCCAGGTTTTGCAAGGTGATACTATGACAACTGCCGAAAAAATAAATAGGCCTATTGTAAAACGTCTAGAAAAAGGTAAAGTTTCTGATTTCCGAATCTGCCTGGTTGATTTCATGGGGGGGGGGGGGGATATAGTGTAAAGTATACCCCCATCCCATTTCATGAGGGGGATATATCCCGATCGCCGCCCGTGGTCTATTGAATGACATGTTTTGGTAATATGAATGCCTCATTCTAGTGAAAAATAGCACAATGCAGTGAGATTTATTGTCCTCCAGTACTCATTCAGATTAAACATTTATTTCCCTTGGATTACATCCAAACCACAACGTAACTTCTTAGGATCACCCAAACATGTTTAGGAATATCATCATATCTCTAAACACGACTGGTGGCTATCCTTTTATTGACATTAACTCAAACAATATCTTCACTCTGATTTGTCAATGATGACTTGTGCAGTCAGTTATGTTCCCACAGTAATGTTTGAATGTGACCTTGAGCAATTTAATCATAGTGCATGGGAAAACAAGCCAGTGAGCCACAACTGGAAAAAAGGCCGTGGCCGGCTCGACTTGAACCAATTGGTTGGAAACTGGGCCGTTAAACCTCATCTAACTTACTAAATAACCATAGTGCAAGCAGCTAGAGTAACTTTGTCTGGGAGATGTAATAGACAAGTGTTTAAATTGGAGGAGGGGCTAGAAGTAAACTCAGCAGGCAGTGGCAACTCCCTGAACTTAGCAGGAAGAATATTTAGCCTACTGGTTCAAACATCGCGACTGTAGAGCCCTTTTCCACTGGGAATGCAATAATTTGAAAATGGATTTTCCCATAGCTGTACCAGAGAAGTACATAAATAATGGATAAAGGCGGTGGCGGAGATTTCTTCTCAAGAGTGGGGGGGGGGGGTTGACGATCTTTCAAAAATTTTACTATGTGAAAAACACAAAGTCAATGGAGGAGTTCTTTAAAAGTGGGGGGTGGGACCTCTCCAATCCCCCTGTTTCTCCGCCCCTGATAAAGGCCCATGGCTGGAATTAGCTATACATTATTATTTGCGCCATGGATATCTATACACAGTGACGGAGCTACCATATGGTCAGAGAGGGCGGTCGCCCCCCCCCCGACGGACTCAAATCGCCTGTCGGCGCCCTTTCTAGGTTGTTACCGTATTGAGGCATAGGGTATTTAACCACATCGAAGCGCCCCTACAATCCCTTTTCGTCCCCTCTGAAAGAATGCCCTTACTCCACCTACTTCAAAGCGCCCCTACAGGCCATTCTCACCCCCCCTGACCGAACTCCCTTCCTCCGCCACTGCATCTACATAGTCTGAAGGTCAGTAAAACCTTATCGTCCTTGTTGCGGACGTAGCTCAATCGGAGTTTGGAGTTTTCTCCCTTCGGTATCCAGATGAAAGGACTTTTAATGAAGGATAGTTGTCTAAATGTTAAGAGCATTCAATCAAAATTTATTTTGGAACATCACCTAAATTTTACAGATCTCTTATATTCCTTTTAGTATCCGTCATGATGATTTCTTGGAGCGAGAATGTTGCGTGTTAAGGTAAACTATTCAAGTCATGGACTTATTCTTCATGAATTCTAGGCATTCAGTTACAATAATATTTACAGGGAATTACTACCGGCATGTAACGAACCATGAATGAATTACAATATCAGGATGTAGTAGTTTGCATTGATTTGACTGAATTTACCCACTGGTCAAGAGCGAATGTTTGCAAACTGACGAATGCTGGTAAGTGTTGTAAAACGGCACCAAGCCCCGTAAACATTTATAAGGGGCCACGATAGCTTCGACCGACCGTTTATTGAAACAGTTAGATTGGAACCAACTGAATACGCCCTTGAACAGGGTTGTATCTGAGTCCACCTAACCCAATGCGGGCCGTCTGAGTCCATGCAGTACTCTCTGATTCCATGACAGTTTCAATTCCAGGTCCCCCAATTTCGAGTCCGGCCATTTGACGATATAGCGTCGCACAGATGCTTTTGGACTTTTTTTACAATTTATGCATTTAATTAAAACTGGCATTTTTAGGAATCAGTTTCATACCCTGGCTCACCCTGTAATGTAGTTGACTGTGTGTTACCATTACTTGTTGAAATGAGCACCATTAAATAACATTAATGAAATTTTCATTTTCGTGGACTTGGCTGCAAATCAGTTTCGAGCCCAGGTGCAGCCCATTTCCGAGTCCAATGAGAAGCGGACTCTAGTCCGAATCCGGATTCGAGCCTAACAGCCCTGCCCTTGAACGAAAGAGAGGTTCTTGATCCCAAACACGTACGTAACGCTGCAAATACGTACCTGTTGCTGCTGCTTTCTTTGTTGTCTTCTTTATGAAGCAGATGTGAAGAAAATTTTAAAAAAGAATACTTATTTTAATACATTCACAAATTATGAAAAACTTGAGAGCCTCAGAGGTGATATCGACCGATAATTCAGTTGTGGTGTAGGCCTACTTTATTTCATGCAGTTTTGAATATCGTATGTGGGGATTCGTTCTAATGATTTCTTGAATATTTGCCAGTTTTAGTAGTATCGAAAACTCGAGAAGGGAAAAAGGTGTGAAAGAAAGTAAGTTGCTCTGCGTAGATGATTTGACGGGGAAGGGACAGATATTCCTTTACCAGCCTTTAAACAAAGGCAGTTTGAAGGGAAAATTGGGTGAAATAAGTTTCTCAATTCAACTGAATGTACCTATCCCGTCCGTGAATTTGCTTGACTGTTTACAGCGCAGAAATATACGTTTGTAAAGAAACTATCCCTTAAGGCCTAAAAAATGTTTGTTTGTCCTCGACATCCCGCACGTAATTTCTCGTCCGCTCGTAAAATTTTTTTACTTTCATTTTTTTTTTATTTATTTATTTTTTTTTTTTGTTCGTAATACGGTACATACTGAAAACCCTTGCACTGAATGGCCCATATATGTTGGTATTGCGAGTGCAGTCAGTGAGGGTGCAGGTGCAATACACGTCCGCCGTTCGGACAAGGGTCTGCCTCGCAGCGTACCCGCGGACACACAGTCCACTCGACGGCCATTGCTCAAGAATGTTGTTAGTCTCGAGGCCCAATGCACGTGGCTAAACTGCTGTTCGCTGTGCGTACATTGATACCTATACACTACGAAAAAGTCTCCTTCAGTCGACATTAATTGCCACGCCACTCCCAGACGTGTTATGTTGGGATTGATGTGCTCACTGTCTACGTCAGGGACTGAAATGTGGAAACCTGTCATTCATATAGGTGTGCGATCGGAGAGGCTTGCAGCATGTGGCCGGGGGGGGGGGGATGTCAGACGAAATTACTTTGTTCTTTTTTCATTTCATAATGTTGGATGGAAACTGAATGTTTTATACGGCAGGTCCGATTTATCGGATCAGAATGGGCACACTGCAGAGTGTGGACCTCACCAGCGAACTGCAGTACATGTTCTGGTGTGAATATAATGCGCATCCATGTACACATAAGTCAGCATGGCGTTGTACACGCTAGGCAGTGGGGTCAAGCCAAAAAAAAAAAAAACAGAACAAAACAAAAAAAAAAACAAAAAAAACAAAAAAACAAAAAAAAAAACAAAAAAAAAAAAAAAAACCGTCCGCCTGACAGCCCTTTTGGGCAGGTCTGGAGGACAAACAATTTTTTTTCTTGGCCTTAAAGTTTGCCAATATATTTGTAACATTAGTCGTCATACCTAGATGGAAGTGCAATCTTCACATTAGGGAATTGATGCATGGTTTAAACTGGCAGCGCTTCTCAACCGGTGGGCCGCAAAGCCCTCCCAGGTAGGCCGCGAGATCCATCATAAAAAATAAAGAAAAATAGAACAAAATAGAAAAAAGGTAAGCAGGATAATTGTCTTTTTGTTTTTTTGTTGTTTGGGGGACATTGATACTGACAGTGAAACAATAATTGTATCTCGCAATTCGCATTGTTTATTTTTGTGTCACGATTAGTAGTTATATCTTTCTCATAAACTTTTTGTAAGGTAGGCCTTAGAAAAATTCTGAGAGTCAAGGTGGTCCTCGAGTTAAAAAAAAGTTGAGAAGCGCTGGTTTAAAGTACATTGAACGTCTGTGACGTGTCACTACCATCTTATGTGAAAAATGCACGCTGGCTTTTCTACTGAAATAGTCGCCCTGCTTGCAGAATGCAGAAAGGGGTAATATGTAAGTTACAACCCTCCTTGATCGTTTTTACCAAAATGTAACTTTTTGTTTCAATTTCAATTTATTCAAATCCAGTATAGGCTAAATATTAAAATACTTATAAAAAGGAGTAATAAAATACACTTTACAAGAACAGTAAGTCATTAAAAAATCATTTACAACGTTGTTGTCCTGTGAGTAGATCCAACCTTCTGATAACACTAAATGAACCAAAACCCATTCCACATGATCTTTGTAAACAGAGAACTTGAATATATATTTCAGAAAAATGACACAATTACATCTTATTGTTGGTATTTTTGTTATAGTACCCTTCACAAATCTAAGTATTTTTCTGATAATAGCAATTTTAGTTGGTACTTTGAAACTAAAATGTTTCAACCTATAAATGGTTGCTTTGTTATTCCAACAGACTGTTTATGATAGCTCAAAATTGCTCAAACTTTAAGATTGACTTGTAATTTCAAATTAATAGTACATAAATGCAACAAGATTAAGCTCTGGTACATCCATTTTCCTAAAATCAAGGTATCTGTGAAGTGAAAAAGCAAACTGACACATGCCCTACTCCAAGTTTTAAAATTACCACTCATGGCAACCAATTAGGGCACTTTTACGTGAACAGACCCATATTTGCGATAAGAACCTACAACTCCCTGTTTAAACAGTACCAGTTAATGCACAGCCCAGTGTACTTTTATATTCAGTCTTCAGTCGACTTTTATCATTTCAAATGGCAATCTACGATTGTGTACACCTTCATGGGTTTGATTTGTACTTGCCTGCACGTACAAACATGTCAGTTGGACATGAAGATTGCTGTAATCCATTACTGAAAAACCTGTAGGGGATTTATGTACAAAATGTTTTAAAAGCTGCCTATTAAAGTAAAATGTGTTGCTCTATTACTTTTCAGTTTTCATCATACAGTCAGGGACCCACATATTAGGAAAGACTTTCACTTAAACACAAAGAATTCATCATGATTCTTTGGACAATGTGTTTTTAAGTCATGTTCTACCACAACACCTCAGTCTAGATACTTCTATACCAATACTTCAGTCCAGAAGTGTTTTATTAATAGGACCCAATAAGAAGCACTGCCAATACTTCTCAAGAACCATTTTATGAAGTTTGGTTCACAAGGGAAGGGAGGAGGGATGGGAGTTAAGGTGAGTTCAGAAAATCTCAAGCATTTCATGAAACGGGTCTCATTTTTCAATCTGCCCTACAGGAAGCTCTTTTTAAAGTGGTTTCCTAAGATCTAGTGTTTTGCCAGGGTTTAATGGTTTGCCAGCCTGATTGACTAAATAATGGTAGGGATGTAATTTTGATTCCCATGGATTACTCCATACCTTTTCACTTGGTTAGAAACTAAGCCGTAGAAGCTCATCTAACTAACCAACTCCACTACCTTTTCACACAAAGCATGAAATACTACCTGTCCACATATTTTCAGTTAAATACATACTAAGTATGTTTGAGTTTCTTCAACTTGATTTCATTTTTTGCTAGAATAGATTACACAAATACAATGGCAGGAAATATACACACATAACAAAAAGGAAAACTCCAGCAAGCTCTTGATATGCTATGTGAGTGATATATAGTAAGATTTCTGTAACTTCTTGTCCAGCTGCTGGCCACAGTTCATTCCTGTCCAACTCATCTCGGCAATTATGTTGGAATGGTAGCAAATGCCAGGTCAGGGTGTCGGACTTTCCGCTGTGAATATGTCTGTATCTGGAGATTAGTAAATTTTACACAGATAAAATATATTTCCTGGCATTAGAATAGCTTCTAAAAACTTTTATTAACTCTCCTTAATGTTGTTTTAATATTTCATAACGTTGCTGGGGCTCTTGGTAAAACAACAAAATATGTTCTGTTCTCTCCAGAGCATTTGGCTGTAAGTGGGTGAACACAAGCTTCACACTCCAGCACCAAACACTAACTTTTTCAGAGACTGCAGAATCTAACTTTTTTTTTTTTATTAAATATATTTTTTTTTTTAAAAAAGGATCCAAAATAATGTTTCAAAATTGTGATTTATAGGTGAATTGACATACATACAATTTTACTAAGAACAACAAAACAAGAAAACCCCAAAGACTGAAGCTGTTCCTTGCCCCTAAAAAATTTTAGTACTGACTTTAAAATTTACACAGCTTGATTGCCAATTTCTCCTCAGGAAAAGTTCTGCAAACTATCTTACCCTGCAGGAAAATACCTGAAGTTACCTCAAATGAACTTACAACCATAAAATAACCAAAAACTATAGAATTCATGTTCCACATGCCAGGTATGGAAAGTATCCCTGCTTCCTACCTTGAAATATGGTGTTTACAATGGATCTACTATTTTGCAGACTGCAAACTGCAGACTGGGATTTTGCAGACTAGATGTTACAAACTGCAGAATGCAGTAATAGATTAAATAATGCAAATTCCGTCAAGGGACCTTTCTGAGTGAAATACTTAAAATAAAAAACTGATCAAAATCTTAAAATAAACATTAATTTAACTGGCGAGTGTCTTTTCTTGTCCAGACTTTAGCAATTTTTGAGTTAAACATGATGATTCTCTATGGTGGGTTCACAGTGAAATGCATTTTGCATTTTTGAATAAGCAAAAACATTCGACGTAAATCGAGACCCATGGCGAATCTCTGCACTCACTCGAGCCTAATACTGTAGCCTAGAGTAATGTCTTGGCCCCCATTTGAACGATATTGTAGCAATGAAGAACACATTGACCTGCTTCATTTCTGTAAAGCCGCCCAAAATACCCTAAGGGGAGCCTCATTTTTGTAACCGGTTGGTATGACGCCGTGGTTTCTAACTCCACAGTGCCTATTATGCATGTGCATAAACCTTGCACGCTTGGTTGCTCCCTTAGCAACAACCAGCCCAGCTAATGAGCAAAGCCCCATGGCAACGTTAAGCTGTGCATTGTGCGGGAACAATAACCGAACATCGATCAGTTTGGGATCGTCAGTTACGGATTTACAACTGATAGCAAAAAAGAAAAGATTCTGAAAAGATCGACATTCAGTCAGTGCTGAACGTCAGAAAATCATACTTGGGTAGACTGCAAGTACTGTGTATACTAGATACAAATCATCTCTTTGGACCTCTTTCCTTTTTGTTTGAAATTTTTCCAGCCTTGTTAAGACTGCTGAAGTACAACAGTTTCAACTTTTTGTGACACAACATAATGTCCTTAAAGTAGGGAACTAGATGTGTGATAGCACCGAAATGCAACTGAAATCGTAAACAGCATCGGAGATGAAAATACTGTACACCTGCCTAGTAAAGGTAGGCCGTGCCCCGACCATTGCCCCTTCAAGTTTCCACAGTCGCCTGCGATATTACGTTGAGAATTAGCTTGCCGCCATCGGTCACCGGATTTCCCTACAGTTCTGTTCAGAAGTAACTGGTTGATCGTGGCTGCGATCCCCTCAATCTGTGCGGAAGATCGCAGTGTTGATCTTTTGTTTCGACATAGGCATCTGCGTGGATCTACGCGGAAACTTTAAGCTGCTTAAAGTTGTGGTTGGAATCTTCATAGTTAAGCTGGAAAAGTTCACACTTCAAAGAGACAATGTGTCTAGGCAATACCTCGCAGCAATGAAAAGAACCCGGACAATACGGTAGCTTAGCCAAAACAAATTCAATGCAATCAGCAGGTGCAAGAGTACAAGTGACATAGCCTATAACACTGTACGATTGTTAGTATAAAGTACTGACTGAATTGTAAGACATGGTAGTTACTGAATAGGCTAGAAGGCCTATATTTATGCTGTCCTGGCAAGCGGGACTATTGAAAGAAAAGTGCACATGTTTTACACAAAGTGAAAGGGATGCAAACATTTACAAGGATCGTTCGTTCCCCGAAACTCCAACCGGAACATCGGCATATTTTCACAAAACACGTTATTAAGCGCAAAAGCCACCGACCTTTATTTGGTGGTATGAAAACGGGAATCGCGGGTAGCTTTAATCACTTTTATAAGAAATAAAATAAATGAAAACTGAGTGTGTGTCTGATTTCTTTACTGTACCTGTGAAACTTTCATGATAAAAAATCGGCAATCCCGCGATGAATTGATTTCAATTTGTTTACATGGCTACTTTTGAACGTGTGTTTTCGTACTTTGCTCTTTTT
>WURT03130388.1:0-11515 GCA_009936505.3 Holothuria glaberrima | reverse complement strand
ACATACATACTATTAACATGTTTACCCACATCAAACTTCATATAATAATGTTGAACATTCCGTACATTTTTTTAATTTAAGGAAAATATTTAGTAACAGCTGAAAGCACAAGCTCTTCAAGGTTGCGTCCGAGAACCTGGCAAATGGAGAGGACGCTGTTCAGTTGAAGATTGATTGTGCTAGGTTTGTTGTGCGGGGATTTACCATGTGGTAGTCAATACGGGGAGTCAATATCATGACTTCCATGAACCAGGGAGTTGCTCAGATAGGAACTCCCTGCATGAACTATAAAAAGTTACGCGAACACTTGTTTTCTGTACTGTGTTGATACTGAACATAGAAATGTGATAGGTGGCACTGCTAAATGCTTGAAATATTCCTTTTCTTTCTCAAAGTTCTGTAACCAGAAAGCAGCTCATACCTGTCGATAATTTTGACGAATTTAATATCATTCGTTTGCATGTTTCATGTACAGATTCAAGCATTAGTAATTCCTCTGTGCCACGCGTTCTTTTTAGCCTCTCTTATCCAATTTCTTCACCAGCGTAGTTTTACGTATGAGGAGAAATGATTGTTGGGCATGAAGTTATTGTCCTCTGTTTAACGTCGAATTTAAAACCGACTTTGAATTGTCCAGTTTTCAAAATTGACATTCCGAATGATGGCTGGAAACTATCGTGTTCCTACCATAACCTAAAAGTATTTTCAGTTCCAGCTGAGGGTATGTGTACTGCAACAATTACGTACAAGGGGTTAATATGAACATAAGTTTGACCCTTAATGGTTATATAAATGTTATTGTAACACAATAAGTAAATATTTAAGTATGTATAGTGTGTTGGTCAAGTGGTCTTTTATACTGACTGGAATTATCTGAGGATGAAAAGTAATCACGAATACATAACAAGCAAAGGCAAAAATTATGTAGTAATTTTTCGTCTCTTAAAGGTCAAATCCGGTCATCCCAGACAATTCCAATCCTCCCAATTCCTTGTAGCTCCTCCCACTACATAAAGTCACTCCTTGTGCAGACAAAACCGATTTCATTGCTCAAGGACATCTCGCAGTGAGCAAAAAAGGCTATTATATGTAATCCAAGCACTCTCTCTGCATTGTGTGGAATTTGAGCTACTCTACATTTTTCGAATTTTGAAACTGTTGTCAATCAAAGAGCAGTCACCAACTGAGAATTTTGATACCACCGCAATGAAAATAAACTTTGGAGTGACGAGTGTGTGTCTTTAAATGAAAATATGTTGCAGTACTAGCTGCATAATATTCGCCAGAATTTGTGGAGAGAGTCAATTGGGTAGTAATGCATTATTCTCTACAAATGCGTCAAAAACTTCTGAAAAGGGGGTAAGGGGGAACATGACTTAACCAGAACTACATCAAGCACGAACAGCGAACCCGCAGAAGCGAGGACTACGGGAGGAAAATTTTCGAGGCTAGATGATCAGCGGTGTAATCTGAACAGGGAGTTACTTTCTGATCTGATGCAGTTTCCACGATTTTGTCCCTTAAATAAATGGCTTTTTCTACCATTTTAAGTCTGATTTGATTAAATCAGGTTTATTGCAAGTTATGACTTTAGAGATGTGCCCACTCTTTCGTTGGGGCTTTTGAAGAAGTAGTGAGATAATCCCCTGCACCTCCGTCCCCCACCACCAGTTGATGCCAATGTTACTCTGGGACATAAATGATACGTTCAGTTACCGAACAAGCACCACTTGCTAGTAGTTCAACAAGCCTTGTCTATGACGCTATGATACACAGCGAAATAATATTACCTTGCGGCAGGGCTAGAAAATGTTAATTTTCTTGGGTGAAAGTCCAACTTCTCACAATATTATTGAAACAGCTAAATTTCCTCCAAAATGTCAAAATTAATTGCTATTAGAATACCACACTTTAGCTAGGCGGCTTTTCCCACCTTCCCATTTTTATACACGTGAACAGCAACAATATCAATACGATGGATTTTTCGAAATTTGTTCACTTTTACCGCCGAGTTAAAGGGACTGGATTTGCCGCCTGATGTGGTGCTATAGGATTTCCCCGACCTCAGCTCGCCGGGTGGTCAGCACCAATAAACTTCGAAAAAGAATAGACGTATAAAATCTGGAGACACCATACAAGACCATTCCATCAAAGATAGGGGGAACAAAACTTGAATCATGTTGATGGACCATAGGTACACGTGATGGTCTGGGCATTTTGGCGCATTAACATGTGGCACTCTCAACCATCGGCTGGAGCGTAGGGTACCGAAGACATGTTTTCCCAAAGTGACCCCCTAATTGCCGGAAGTGGCTTTTCTTGGTCCATTTCTAAAGCCTTCTTTTTGAGTTCTCATATTTTGAAAATCCCGAATCCCAGCAAAGGCACAAGTAAAAATTTATAAGGAAGAGTAAACTTCGTATACGTAGGTGACGAATGACGAATAGCTGAAATTTATGCACGTCTAAAGGCGCCGATCCAGGATTTTATATATGGGAGGGCTAAATTTGTGAGGGCAAAGCCCAAACCTGCGAACGCCGTAGGCCCGAAGCTCGAGTTCTGCTGAAACAAGTACACATGCGTTTTATTGTAGCTCAGCTGGGCCTTCCAAAAGTGTAGTGATGAAAAGTGGTTTCCGCCCGGAAAAGACCTCTATGCCCCTTGATTCACGTCTGTTTTTAGTTGCATGCCTTCACGTGTTGAATTGTCCAAAATAAAAAAAAGACTTACAACAACAGTATATTGTCGACAGAAGAGTTCCTAACTAGATGATCTCCATAAAATTTCATCAAAGGTTTCTATTGGCAGCGTCTAAAGATAATGCTTTTCCTTTCAGGGTGCAAACTGGCGGACGTTTACTAGTAAAGATGACTTTACAATGAGTTGATTAGAGGAACACTGTAGGATCTGGATAATTGACCTAAATCAATCAGCTGTATGATATATAACTCACTATTACAGTACATTGCCATCAAATGTTTCCCTAAAACTGTTTACGTAGCCCCTTCTGTTCTAGAAAGTAAAGTGACCAGTGTTATCCACAGGTCCAAATTTTGTTCGGGCGCTTGTCTCTGACTCTAGCAAATGACATCGGTCGCCGTCCTGGGGAGGGGTATAAGGGGAGGGGATCCCCTCCTCCTTTCGAAAATTTTTGCTCACGTAAGGTGGGCTAAATGCAAAATGGTGTTACATGTGGTACTAAATTTGAAGTGAACTATTCAAACGTTACCAACAACAGAGGAAGTAATATTTTTTGTCCGGGCGGCCAGGGTTTTTGTGCGGGCGGCAACATTAAGACTGCGCTGCGCGCCCGGTTAAAACTTGGGCTTTTGAACAATACTTCTACTCAAGGTGCCCAAATAGAATTTACTATGAGATAATTACCTAAACCAGGTACGCCAGTGAGATTGCAAAGCCTTCTCATACGAGAACTGGGGCCTCCGGCGAAAAGTTGAAAACAAGTCCTTGAGGATCATGAAAATACTCAGAACTTTCATGAGTCATAAATGAGAAGAGGAAAGATAGTGCTCGTTGAGGCCACCCTTGGAGGAGCGAGAATAAAATTGTTTTGGTGTATTCAGTATTGAAGAAATTTTCTTGCAAGTAAGTTACCTTTCCTTAGTGGAGGAATCACCACTTTATTCCTGGCGTGGTGCATGGTTCGACATCTGTCGTCTATGAGTATTCGAAAGTTTCGTCATACTAAGTCTCAGAGATCCTTCAGGGAAATTAGCTACGTTTGCTTCAGAACTCTTTGGTCTGCTTTTCACCCCTCGCCTCTTCGCAAAACAGTCGAGAGGACTTCGGCAAAAGTAAGCCACCCTTGCAAGTTGTAGAGTATTTAAAATTATAGAAATTATGAGATGAATCTCATAAGTTCCCCCATGTTATATTGGGTGCCAGCAATAAGAAGGCAGCAAAAATCACAGTCTTATAGTTTTAGCTAAAACACAATTTTGTTACTTTATGCAGTTTTACGTCTACCATGGTATGCGTGGTGCACAAAATTGTGGGAAGGGACGTTAGATACTGGATCATCGGGAAAGGCGCTTACACACCTTAAATTTGCAGAAGTTTGCTGGAATGTGCTAAAGCTACGAATATCGCCTTTTTGAACTTTAAATCAAATAGCCTCAAGCATGCAATTAAAATGATAAGAATGGGTGCATTAATTTTAAGTCATACATTAGAAGGAAATGGTTGAAAATCTCTAGGAGGGAAAGTGTCGAAATATGATTTTGTTTTATTTGATCGAGTATCACTGAATATAGGGAATATTATACACTCGAACTCAGCTATACACCTTACAACCCCACTCCTCTTTCGGGCTTTCTGAAAAGTGAAGGTGGCTTGTGCCAAATGTCCCCTTCCGTGGCGAATTACATGTCAAATCATATGTGGTACAATGTGATCCTTGTGCCGAGTTTGGGGCTGATTCAGTGATTTTTCTAGGCTAACTGGATGAACGGAGCAGCCAGGGATGTCAGCCAAGATTTTTGGATGTTTAAAAGAGATCAACTTTTACAATGAGTAAAAGGCAGTGTATCGTATCCAGTTTATCAAATAAAATGTTCAAACTATCAAAGCTTTCAATTTTACCCCTTATAGGCTCGGGGTGGGGCAAAAGTAAGATGAAAGTCCCAGATAAATGGATTTTAATGTGGTTGTGAAGAGACACTCCACCACATCCTTAGGGTGTTTTGTCCAAGGTAACTCCCTGTGGGCGAAGCAAAGCATCGGAAGCTCTGGGCGTTGAAGAACTTGTGGGACTTAAAACTAAGCTCTAATGGCATACTTATCAGGTTGGCAATAATCGTAATGAAACTGCACTTTGAAACAGATTAGATGATGCAGGGGGCTTCTAGTGTTGGTGGAAAGGCGGAAACGGATCTAGTAATATTTTCTGCTTGCAGAGGTAGTCCAGGACTTTTCCTCGAAGGAACTGTTGTGGCACTCTCCAAGCGGAACGCCGTTATCAGTTGGAGAGTGCCACAGTGCAAATGTTTGCGAAATTGTTTCCTGCATTGCGGAAAATGGGACTTCCTGGGACTTATAAGTTGTACTGAAACGTTTTTCTGCTTCGATGTTCCATGAAAATTGTTGCCACACACAACCATTCAGACAGGGATTCTCAACTCCAGATAATTTCAATTTCACTTCAATTCCATTTTGCCCAACCGTTCACCTTCAAACTCTCCCTTTTCTCCATCCGTCGTACTTTCAGAACTTTTCTCCCCCCCCCCCCTTCCAAAGTCTGAGTGGCTCCATCCGTCACCCATGACTGAGTTTCGGATACCATGCATGTCGACGAAACGTACGTTAAATGACTATGCCGTCTTAACCTGATCGAGATACCGCGTGTTTGGTCTACTCGTGTAGAGCATCCGCCTCTCACGCGGGAGGCCCGGGTTCGATTTCCAGGTCGAGTCATACCAAAAACTTTAAAAATGGAACCTACTGCCGTTGTGCGTGATGCTCGGCATAAGCAATGGAGTAAGGGAAAACAATGCAGCGCCCCAAAACTGGAAAAAGGGCAGTGGGTGCCGCTAGATCAAACCAAAAGGTTATAAGTTGAGGCGTAAAACCCCATCTTACTAACTAAATTAACCTGATGGAGTATGGAAGTACAGTATGCTTTCACGACCTGAGAGTGTGGCCATAACCCTTCCCTTCTCTGGATTTTTCATATACAATGATAGGTTAATTTACATAGGTTTGAAACAGGCAGGTCCAGAGTATAGATGTCACGAGACGCCATTAAGATTTATTGAAGTTTTTTTAAAGATACTGAAAAGGTTTTTTTCTTGAGGAAAACAAAGGGCGTTTTTAATGTTTTCTCATTGTATCAGTAACATCTCATTTTGAGGAACAATGATGTATTGAATACTAAGTCTGAGAGTATTAAAGATGTAAAAGTGGTGTCAAGAAACTCATCTCTTTCAAAGTCATTGGGTCATTAGGGGAGGGGGCTCTCCCACTGCCTTCCTCCTCCATAGGGTACGGCACTTTCACAATCCCTTTTATAGGAATGTGCTCTTCTCCCTCAAAGGTATCTAAGATAAGTATCTCTAAATAATCTTAGCTTCCTTCCACTTGATCAATCTTTGATGTGTAGGTCACTTAATGTATTGATAGTTATACCAAGGTATAACTACACCCACTCTATCTGGAGGAAAACACAAAGTTGTTTTTCTTTCGTATGATTTTACACTTCTTTGCTACTGGTTCCATTTTTGAAATAATTTATTTGCCTGCTTCTTCTGATACCTCAGCAACCGTTATCTTATATTTTACCACTCCCCTTAACTTAACACCACCAGGGAGCTATCTCACAGCTCTCTGACACAACTTATAGACATCGCCGTGGAAATGCTACTGCAAACACCTGAATAGTTTCACGCAAATATAAGAGAGCATTTGGTGCCAACAGAAAGAAAATTACAAAATGACTAATGTCTTTCGTAATGACTTTTGTAATATAAAAGAGCTTAAAAGGGTTGTTGCCCAACCTATTTTGAACCATCAGCTAATTGTTACAAATATTCTCTTATTTCCCTTGTAAGTATCATGCAGGCTTTCATGACTTTTCAGAAAATAAACATTACACCCTGACGTTAAATCAAGTACTTGTGCGAATGTGCGAATCATTTAGTAACTAAGATGTAGTCTAATGTTTAAAAAAGTCATTCATAAATTAGGATGCTACCGCGTTATATTAATTCAAACTGGTGTGACTGCACTTTTCACTGTAAACTGCAGCCTCAAAAATCCAAATACATCCATCCAGGGAGCTCCCTGATGGAACTCATCAGACGGTAGGTTTCAATTTATCATGGATTAAGAGCCCTAGAACTCCATCTTAGTGCTAACTCAGCCCTGAATGCTCAAATAAAAGAAAGTCGAATACATAGGTGTTCAGTGATCGGCAATGAACACTGACTGACTGACTGACTGACTGACTGACTGACTGAGAGGCGAAAGTATAATTATGTAGCTTACTCATGAATTCTGTTATTGTTGAAACTTAATAAAAGAATGAAACGTTAATTTTTCGACACTCGTGGAATGAATTCTAAAACAACCAATGATAATATACGGTCAAAGAAATTAATTACATACACCCCGTCCCTTCTTCAAACTAAGTTCACTTGGAAAGATTATTAATTATTGCATATAATACAGGTCTTGAAGAGCAGTTGCATGTTTTGCAATCCTAAGTAGCCACGAATGTAGTGGGACAAGCTGATGGTTTACAAATTGCAACTTTGGACGTCGGGTGGCTAACCTACTAAACAATCTAAAATCAAATTTGCTAAGTCAGTTTAGATGGAAAACCACATAGATTGCTCTTGGATGAAAAACCCTGTGGCGGATCCAGAGGGGGTGTCGTATATAGGTGCACGTGCACCCCCAAAATTTCTAAGATTTACATTTTCACGTACTAAGGTGGACCACATCTGACAATTCAATTAGTACTAATTAAATACATCTTGGTGTACCATTGATATGTCTTACAATGTTATCTCCAGATAATTAATTAACCGCCTCCGGCACGCAATAAAGTTACCCTACTTCTGCTAGTTCCATTAAGCTTACCCTTCTACTGCTAGCAGTGGAGCCGGCAAGGGGCATGGGGGATACGTGCCCCTATCGATTTCCAATTTTTTTTATGAAAATTTTAAAATAAGCCACAAAGTCGTTAAAGCTATAGATTTCTGTAGGCAGGTAGGGGGGTGAGGTGTGTTTCTGACTGAATGGTGAATCTTTCTTAAATATCTTTTATCATAAGTCTTTCTCAGAATCCGACTTAAAGTATCAAAAGCCTCACAATGACCACACAATGTTTACTATCATACCGTCTCAAAGAAATTCGCATTATTCAATAGTGAGGGTTCTACAATTACGTCAATTGTTCTTGTTCATAGGAGTCATTATGGAAAAGCAGAGCATTACAAGAATGCAAAGTAGTGGAATTCACGGGAAGACAATTTTTATGAAAATTGAAAGCCTATATGAATTACTAGACAGAAGACTCGCTCTCTAACTGGTGGATGCATTTTTTCAGGAATTTAAAATATCTCAGTGCGAAGTCTGCAAGCAGCTTTTGTTATGGAAATGAAATCCAGTGCAAAATTTCAGTGCGCTTCGGGCGCCTTCGTCACGGCGCACACTCCACACCTTATAACAATTATTTGGGCAATAATACATAATTCTGGACAAAACACTTTAAACTACAAAAGTGGCATCTTCGACCTCTTCAGCATCAGAAAAGAATCTTAGAGCAATGTAATATCATGAGTAGCATATACGGAAACATTCGTAGCATGTATTTGTCGTTACACGTTTTTATAATGAGTGCCATGCCACAGCCAAAATATCACTAAATAAATGTAATTTCTAGGTATGTAATTAATTGAAAGATTTTCCAAAGATAATTGCATTTTGCATGAAAGCCACCTTATGTAACTAAACAAGAATTTTTCAAGGGGAAGAGATGTTACCCCTCCTCTCAGACAAAACATGTTTCATTTGCTGTCAACCAAAAGTAAGAATTCACTTAATTGTGAAATTTTCCCAGTACATAATCAGTCCGAAAATTTGTCAAGGATAGTACCAGTTTGCATCTAAGCCATCTTAAATGAACAAAAATTACCATAGTGGGGGAACCCCTCCCTTCAGATCCCTCCCCTAGGATATGACCTGCATAGGGTGAAAAGCTACCGCCGATGCGAATATGTACAATTTACTCACTCAGGGTGTATCTGAGGTGGGCTTTTAAACATCATCTTCTGTGGTGCCCCCCACCCCCCCCCCCACCATTTACAACCTCTGGCGGGGCCGTGCACTGACTGCAGCTTGTTCCTGTCCATAACCTAGCCCTTGTAAACGCGCGTTTTATCCTTCCCTGTACTGTACAAACGTCCAACACGTTAAGTTCGGTTGAAATCTTGCTTTGTAATTTCGAAATCAAAATAATTGTGCCTTTAATATTCTATCGCAGACTGTCGGACATCTCACTGTTACTCTCCTTGCCACGGTTTTGATATAGAAACTCGTGCACCATTTCAGAACAACATCTCTTTATCTAAGTCCTTCAGACGGACGATACTCTCACACAATCGGTAAATCTAGTGCACTCCAAACAAAAATTCCTGGATCCGCCCCAGAAACCCATTTTACTTTGACCGGGCAGTGGATCGAAACCTGGGCCTCCCGGCTGATTAGCTTCATCGCCTCAATATCACTACCTTTATCCACTCGGCCACAGCATCGGCCTTCAGTCCCAACAAACCTTCATTTTCGTTGAACTCCACTGACCTAAGGGTACACGCCATTCGAGGGTGGCCCCAGGAACCCTCTTCGGAAATGTATCTTTCATATCCTACATCACTCCATCATCTAAGTGAAAGAGGATATAAATACGCACCGGCCACAGAAAACCTGGCCATTGGACACTAAAAATAGTCTTGACTGTGTTATCGATATCTCGGTTTCTTTCAAAAAGATATATTTTTTTTATAAAATTTACCTGTGAGGTAGTAGTTTGGTCTAATAATACAAGGTTTAACCATGTCACTTTCGGGCCAAAGGCTGAGAGGGGAAGGGATCTTGATTTTAAAACATCACACCCCAAGAGTGCCCAATGAAGACCAGAAGCAGGCGATACCCGCGTTGGAAGTAAAACCAAAAACAGTCAACAGAATATTTGTGGACTAGAAATATAGCAGTGAAGTGGTATGGCTGGTTTCAAGTTGAGGTTGGAACAGAGTGGGATTACGGAGGGCGAAGGGAGCCAGAGGGAAGCCCTCCCCCTCCCCTCCAAGAAAAAGTAATGATCGCCCCTAGAAAACCTCAAGTTGTCATTGGCTTAACACATTTTTAAAAATCTTGCCCCTGAAAATACTCACGCTCCCCTGGAAGCCATCTCGCCCTCTCCAGTACTTTTTTTGGCTACTGGCTTGGATCCCAGTATACCACCAAGCGGTGCATTATCGGACCACGGAACTCGTTGCTTATCCGCTTAACTTCGGTATGATCACAATTATCATTCACAAAGACCAGTGGCGGATCAGGAATGGTACTCCCTAAAATACTGAAAGTTAAGTTAATATTTGAGCATTTCGCTGGTAGTAAGTCAGGGGCGGATCCAGGGTTTCACAAGGAGGGAAGGCTAACTCTACGAGGGTAAAGTTCGCACCTACGAGCGTCAAATATACGAAGCCTCAATAGAGGTGGAAAAACTTGAAATTTTGACATTTTAATGTTATTTCCTAGTATCTGGCAATTAAAAATAAGCATGGTGTACAGCATATTTGGGACCATTTCAAAAAATGAAAGTGGTGTCGAAAAGGGGGTGGGGGCTGCAGCAAGGAAAGCCCCCTCCCCTCAGGATCCACGCCAGTAAGTACAGTCTGAAAAGTAAAATATTCTCTCTTATGCGATGACCAACTTTCTTCAAAACTTCATAAGTTTGCAATGAAAAATTTAAAAAATCTCCCTCGCAATGGAAAGGGTTTCACAAACTCACTCTTTGGTCGCTTATTACGCTTGATGTAGAAGCTCCTTGCACGCTACGACTTCAATCTCAGAAGTAAGTTCAAGACAAACAACTGTGTATAATGAAAATAAAATTAGTTGCATATCAGTGGTCGTTGGTCTCAGCATCAAGAATATTCCTGTGCATTATATGCCCACTTTGTTCCAAAGCCGCTTACAGCAGTGGCGTAGCCATGGAGGGGGGCCAGGGGGGCATTGCCCCCCAGATTTTTTTGTAACACGTTCTTGACTCCCCCCCCTCCCAATAATTTCGAGCGATGTGTTAAAAAAGAAAAAAGGAAGAGTTTTCTTTAAAAGAAAAAAATACATAAAAGAAAAAAATACATTTACAAAATATACAAACTTTGACAAATTTATATGATCAGCGTGGAAATTAATCAATACGGCCAGTTGGCAGGTACCTGGTCTAATTGGTCAAAGCATAGCGTAACCGCATGCATACAGTATCAACATAATGTACCATAGTCGTGTGCAAATTGTACATACTGCTGCACGCTGCACTGCATTGGCCTCAGCACAGTAAGTGCATACAAACACGAGCGGCGATCGGGGGGGGGGCTGGAGATATATCCCCCCATGAAATTGGATGGGGGATACTGTACACTATATCCCCATGAAGAGATAGAGTTAGAGTTAGAGTTAGATGAGGTTTTAAGGCCCAGTTTCTAACCAATTGGTTTAAATCAACTAGGCAGATACGGAAATCAAAATACTTTACCTTCTTCTAGACTTTTTACAAAAGGCTTATTTATTTTTTTAAGAAATACTTCTGACAGTTGTCATAGTATCACCTTGCAAAACCTAGAAATAGCCATTTCCAGGGATCTGGGGTACTTTTTGCAAAATTTTCTACGCTACGCGCCAACTGATAGTGGCGCTCCGCTTATGCCCCACTCACACTATGCCGAAATTACACACGAAGGGGACACGAATTGACACGAATTAAGGTTCGCGGCGT
>WURT03130366.1:0-11515 GCA_009936505.3 Holothuria glaberrima | reverse complement strand
GCGAACGCTTGTGAACGCATGGATGCAGCAGAACGAATCTGAACTCGTTTGAACGATTATTTTGGACGTTTCCCCTTGGATGCTATATGTAACTGACTTAGTTGACATGATGATGATGAAGAAGCCATTGCTTTTCTTTCATCTCTGCAGAATTGTTATTAATTCAGTTGAATTATCTGGAGGCCAGTTTTGTTTTATTTTGTCAGTTTAGTTTTGTCAGTATCCTTCTGCTTCTTGACTTCCTTGCTGGAGATCGAAAGGTCATTTTTTGTAATTACTTGAGACTGGTTGTAAGAGGGGATATATAAAATCAATATAACAGAACACTTCACTGCTAATGTCTGTTTGAATATGATATTTGCCAGCTGTTCCCAGGTTAAAAGTACCACTGTATATCTCTTGTTTATGTACAGTAATTTAATTATATGAGTAAATATGATGGATGCTGTGAGAACTGCTGACTGTTGATCTTGTTTGCACATATGTGTACTTATGTACAAAGCCAAAAATACAGTGTAAGAGTATGATGTGGGAGAGAGATGATGGTGGCATGTGTTTGTGCTGAAGGAATGGGTAGGTGAAGGCCTCTCTACAGCAAAGTAGAAAAGTAAGAATGGTAGTAGAATTATAGAGAAATGCTGTTTGAGGGGAATTGGTCAAGGAGAACCCTACACTATGCCAAGTTTAACATCTCTATGAACCCTTTTATAATTTGCCTTCAGTGATGTTGCCAGGTCGCAAAAATGTGGTCAGCAAAACTAATATGTTTGCACAAAAATCTGTCGGAGGTCATGGTAACTTGGTAAGGGGAAAACTGAGGAATGTTTTTTTCAAATAGCTCTTTCACTGCCTGTTCAGCATACACTACTATCTGACCTTCATCTGGCTGGTTTTTTGCATCTTGAAACAACTTCAAAATTTCAGAATGAATGAATTTACTTCTTCCCTTCCCTACCTCCTCTTTGCCAAACCCTCACCTACCAGTAGTAAGTACAGGCTCTCCTACAGCACTTTACATGTGTCAGCCAGTGACTGTAATCACACAGGCTCATTCATCCCCCCCACCCCCCCCCCCCCAAAAAAAATGACACCTTTTCATGAGTGAAAAAAGGCAAACCAGTGTTCAGTGTCAGTGGCTATTCAATTTCCAAGTGTTTAGTTGGTGCTACTTAGACTTTGAAACATGTTAAACCTGTGTATGCAAACTGTAAGTGATATAAAACTTTGAAAATTTCTTTTACTTTGCATTTTAGGAAAAAATCCCAAACAGATGATGACATAGAAACATGTCAGTTTAACCGAAGTATGTCTTTGAAGACACAGAGGTACCAAAGAATTTTCAGATCAAGTGACCTTGTCAGAGGAGAAATTCTTGGGAGAGGATTTTTTGGACAAGCTATCAAGGTATACTTAATAAGCCGCTGAAAGGCAGCTGTCATTGTCACAAAATACACTTACAGTAGCAATTCTATTACTGATGGTCAGCTTGCTTCTTAGTATGATGATGATTATGACAAGGACGATGAGGAATTCTGTAGTTCTCTACCGTAGATGTGCCATTGTGCTTTACAAAAAGTTCAGGGAAATCCAAATGGAAAAGATTGGTTTTTCAAGTTAACTTAAAGTGTAAGAAAGCAGACTCTTTTAACTTTGAAGAAGATAACTCCATAATATGAAATGAGGACTGATTAAAACTATACCTCTACATCATAGCTGTATGGTATCAAGCCACTCAATGGCATGTGCAAAGATAACTTATCCAGAGAATGACAGTACAGATAGGAAATTAATTCACATTCTTAAATAATGTAAGCATGTTAAGTAGACTGTTTGGAAAGTAAAGTAGTGATATTCAGATTATCAAACTACTACAGTGTACAAAGTAGATTGTTTGGGAAGGGTTTCCAGAAAGTGTGAAGAGGACAGGTGATGACACCACACAACTGAGTGGCACAGTAGAGAGATAACATGTTCAGATTCTTGAAGTACATGTTAGATGTAAAGCAGATTGTTAAGGAAGGGCTTTCAATTTAGTATAGTATCCTCAGCAGTGAAAGATTGGCAGGGAAAGTGCTTAGTGGGAGGTGCCAAGAAAGTTGTTTAGATTGAAGGAGGTGCCAAAAAGGAACTTTGATAGAAGAATTTGAACCCCTTGGAACAAGAAAAGTGGCCTGTTAAAGAGTTTAATGTGAGAAAGAATTGTGCATTGTTTGAGAAATAACAAGTTTTAGTTAGAATTGTCTATCTGTATATTGAATGGAAAGGCATATTTTTATGGTATATTATGTGATGAAGATTTAGAGCAAAGAGATTGTATAAATCCTACTCGGAACATAATCAAACCCATAAAATGTTTTCACCAAAGTTACTTATCTCCTAAGCGTGAGGTGGGCATTCTGATTTGTCAGCTGGAAAGTGGTTTGATATCCATGCATTATAAAACACTGAGGGAAATCTGGGAGGAATGTGACAGAACACCATAAGACCAAAACTGCAAAAGTCCCAATGGGTACTCTTATCAGAGTCACTAATGGCACATACACTTGTTATTAAGCTACCACAATTTAGCAAACAACTTTTATTTTTTATTGTCTTCATAGCTTCCCTTTAGGGAAATCAAAAAGGGCATGGACATCCTGTTCTTATATTTTCACTTGTCTGTAAGAAAGGAAATCAGTATCTTTCACAATATGTACAAGTTTTGTTGTAAATTTGGTTGCATTAGTAGTTCATACCTAGTCACGGTAATGTGTGCTATGGATGCAAAGTCAAACCTCATAACAGACTTGTAACTTGTAATTATATTTATTATGAGGTTAGCATGTATGCATAAGCATGGGAAACTCCAGTATTGTTGGAGAGGGGTACTTGCACCCTAAGGAGAAGAGACTAGTTGGAGTCATCATAACCATTCCTATAACAATGTCACAGCATGAGGTAGGAACATAGTATGTCAAGGTGGCTGTTAAGTGTTGATTACTAGCCTTCCAATAAGTATTAATACACCACTAGCTTACACGACCGGCTTTTCAACAGTTGAGGTGACTGCCTAAATGAAAGGGTCAAATAAAAGAGCTAGTTTGGTTAGAATACTTCATTGAAACCTGAAAAAACACAAAGACAAACTCCAAAATATGAATTGTGTTCATACACTAAGGTTGGATTGAAAATTCTCAATTTTTGACTCCAAGGAAGTGGAATGGCTCCTCAACTCCCAGTCAGGAGTTGTGACTCTTATTTAAGCAGATTTGGGGATCTGCTCAAACATAGTATACAACAATGTTGTTGATACTCATAGTCTTTATATATCCTTAATACAGTAAATTGTTTTTGTGGTCCTGGATTTTTATATAAATTCTTATGATGTAGGGACTCTTTTTGAAAAGCAGTATGTTTTTGTGACTTTTGTGCTGTCTGCTAGTGGTGATTGTTCACTTTACCACTACTGACTGCATAAACCATTAATTCATTTTAATTGATGATACTGTACCACTGTTCTGAGGTAGGAAATAAATCTTACCTTATTTTAGAAGTGATAAAGAAGAAGAGATATCCATTGCTTACTTATTCAGGTTTGGGATTATTAATTCCCATTACTAGCAGGAAAGTTTTCAATAAAGTGGCAATGGATGATACTTTTCCCTCCTTTCTTCCTGTGAAGGTTGTACATAAAGATACTGCAGAAGTCATGGTGCTGAAGGAACTTGTAAAATTTGATGAAGATGCACAGAGGAGATTCCTGCAAGAGGTGAGGACTACTACTTATCCTTCTCTGTTACTCTACCAGTACTACATACCCTCCCCCATCAGCTGAGTGGGGACTGTGAAGGGGCAAAAGCTACCAGACATGTTGTTTATTTCCTTGGGAGAGATTCTTGTCTGTTTGTGATTCCTTGCCATGTGAGTTCAAGGAATATTGGAGGGGAGGTCAAAGGTCATGTTGGGTCTCCAGAGGTCAGAAGGTTGAAAACTTGCGGTTGTAATTGTGAAAAGGTTTCTAGTATTTCCACTACTTTGTGATCCACAAAATTTCCAGACATCTAAATGTGATATCAGATGATATTTGATTAATCCTTTGCACCATCGGAAGCAGTGTGAATAGACAAGTTTGAAAACAAATATCTGTATGGTGAGTGGTTTCATAATCCAGTAGTGATTGATTCAGACCTTTTTATGGTGTGCAAAAAGGGGGGGGGGAAAGTAATGAAAGAGGGTCCAATATCAAGGCTGTGTAGAGGGGCAGAGAGAGCTCCCACAGTGAGGAATTTTTTAAAATTTCCAATCCCCCCCCCCAAAAAAAAAAGAAAAAAAGAGGAAGAAGAGACTTTTTGAGCAAATTGAGAATAACAAAATGAAACAAATATTTGTGTTACTATCTAGGATTATAAAGCTTTGCATGAGGTTTCTAATTGCCACTGTTACCCCTTCTCCACCTCACACCCTGTGTGCACGTCATCTCCTTTGTGAGTGAGTTCTTTCTCTGTTTGAATGAGTCAGAATGTGACATGTTTATATTTCTGTCTTTATGACCTGATGCAACCTATCTTTGCACTTAGTAGAGAAACTGTCCATCTTCTGCCATAGATAAACGTCAGGAAGAAATTGTATGAGATTAGACAGTGAGTCATGCATGGGAATATCCCACTACATGGAACTTAATTGTGCTGATTATTGTTAAAAATGGAACAGCTTTGAAGCAGTATCGTTTTATGTGAAAGGAAGAAGCATTTGCCAAACTTACTCTCAAACATTTACAAGCATCTTTTCAAAGTTCCTGTTACAAGTATTTTTAATATTCTAAAGCATAAATATTACATATTTAAGGTAAATCAAGGAGTTAAATCTGCATGAATTTTAGATTTCAGCAAAAAAAGCATTGTTACAAATGATGACAAGAGCTACGCATAGATGGTTTTCTTACCATGGGTGAAAAGACAAGGAATCTGGGAAGCTCCTTGCTTGGAAATGTTTGGAGGGAAATTTTGGAAATTGAAGAGAAATCTTTCTCTTTTGTAAATTTAAACACTTAAAAACCTGTTAAAAAATAGCAGGCATTTTCTAGCCCTGATACAAATGCAGACTGAGATGAGAAACTGTTCACCCTTGGAAAAGCTTTGCAGTTTTAAAGCTTCATTTAAAGACCTACCATTTATAGGGTAATTGTGGTATGTGATATCTTATCTTATTCTTTTTAAACAGGCTAAGGTGCTGAGAAGTTTACATCATAAAAATGTTCTCAGGTTTATTGGTGTTGTATACAGGGAGAAGAAATTGAGCATTATAACAGGTATAGTAGACTTTTATGAATGGTTGAGTAAGTCTGATGTAGATAGTACATCTGCTTCATTCAGTGCCTTACCTGGCGTATTTTGTTTTCAACTTCGGTTTTATTATTCTGTTCACCTCTTGTCTTGAGCCATACTAGTTTAAGAAACACTTAAGGGTACTTGATATCCAAAGGAAAAAAAAGAGACTTGAAGGAAACATTAAAGTGCAGTCACCCCAAAATGTATTAGTATAGTAGACTTTCCTATTTCATGAATGGCTCTTGAGAATCATGTGACTCCCTCAATTGTGAATTTTATGAGGAACAACTGCTTGGTTTACCTTGAATATGCAACATTCGTGTCCTAAAGTATCATGAAAGATATTTGGAAGAGAAATAAGAGGAAATTTGTGAAATTTATCTGTTGGTTAAGATAAGTTTGGGGTAACTGCTTTTGCCCTTTAACATTAGTAGCAATTGGTTTTTCAAAATATTCCTTTAAGTATTGACAAACTGGTTGCATTTTTGGATACATGTCAGGTATGGAAATCATTTCGTCTTCATGAAAAGGGAAAATTCTGTACATGGAGTGCTCTAATTTGTAAATATAAATATCTCTTAAGAGCACTTTCTTTTGCAACTGCCAGCTTATATTAATTGAAGGTATGTTATACATGATTATGGTGTTTAATAGTGTTGTGAAGAAACAACTAGATGAAATGAAATGAACGAAGTTTTAGGATTGTGTTTATTGTTAGAGTTACTAGTTTTACTATGTGTTGTCATCCTGACATCCTCAACATTTTTAAAAAGTAAAATACTGTTATTTCATTATTTGTAAAAGAATGCTTAAGTCTGCTTCATTAAGTGTTTAAAAGCCTCACTTTTCCTAATTGATTTTAAGGAAATTCTTTGTTTCTTGAGAATCTTGTCCTTTCAGTATTATTATAGGTTTACATTTACCTGTGTGATAAGGGAACCTTATGAGTATCTCCTATCCTCAGGTTGCAACTATATTTGTCTTTTTATTTGCTAGATAAAAGAATTACCAAAGTCGAAAACTGAAGGGTATATAGATTGTGATGTCATTTAAACCATATTTTGTAAGATGGCTGTAACTGTACAAGGGATTTGAGTAAATGCTATAAATCAAGCCAGCCATTATCTCAACAGAGTAATAAGTATCAATTTTTGAGGTTTAGGGTTACAAAAGAAAAGGCTGTTTCAAAAAACAAGAAAACCCAGTAAGATGTGATCACTTAAATACTTCATTCCTGGTGTTGTGTTTTGTTAAAGTATCTCATTTCACAACACTTGTTAGGCTTAAGTATGTATGCTTTCTCACAGTGTGGTATTGCCAACATCAAAAAGATGTCCTTGCAGCAGAAAAATAGTGAATACTTGTTATGTTATATGTAACATTAAAATAAGATTTAACATATTTATGAGAAGCTGTTTATACCAGTAAATGAGATACTCTCTAAAACAAGGATCCATAGATCAGCATTTCTCCAGTGATTTGTGTCATGCTCCATTTGTTATTTATAATAATTGTAGTAGCTAGGACTTAGTTAAATAGTGTGGTACCTTATTTTTATTTTTCATATTCTAGCTGGAATGGAGTGCTTAAATATATAAAGCATTTTATGTTTTCTCTTTTGCACACAGAATTCCTTTCTGGTGGAGCTCTTAGAACTGTTATTATTGATTCTGTGAGTAAAGGAGTTATACTTAGTTGCAATTGGCTTGTGTAAATCAAAATTAAGATGGAGTATAACATTGAAATAGTGCCCCATGATACAATGATGTAAACTCTGTATGCAGGAAAATGTTTGCAAAGATCAAAATTGGCTGCCAAGTCTTCAGTATGGTTAAAAAACGGTTCATTTTACAAGAAAAAATTTTACACACATGTATTCATATATGTAACATGGAAGACACTCCTGAGAGGTCATATGTAGTTTTCATTGGAGCATAAAGCCTGTTCATAAGAAATGACATGAAATTTTCCAGTCAACATAGACAGCTTTCCAAAATATGCTGTTTGGGCCAAACAGTAGATATTTCATGTTGGTTAGCTAACTGATGAATCACATCCTTTTGCACTTGAGCCAGTTGAGCTATCTGTGTATAAATGTATTATGTAATTACAGCAAAACACCTTGGCAAAATTGTATGTCATATCACCTATCACAAGTAATCACTAAGTATATTTGGACATTGTTTTTTGCAGTTTTGCGAGTCATTTCAGAATTTTTTTGGTAAATTTTGTACAACACTCTTTTAGGGACCCAGTGCACCTATAACTGAAGCCAAAACTTTAAAGCCTGTTTTCTGAATTTTTATGTTATTGGAACTACATTCAGTTCTGATGTGTTTGCATAAATTGGGTTTACTGTATTGATACAAAAGCACTTCATTGCAGCAGGATAGGCAGTTGTTGAAGATGGTTAAACAAATGTGAAAAAATGTCATCTTCCAGCTCACTGTGCTTAGTGTGTTTGGAAGAGAGATGAAGTTTCAATGAGTTGGTCAAAGAGAATTGAAATTAGCAACCTAAGGCTAATGCCAAGTACCAATCCTGGACCCCCTCTCTCTCTCTCCTAAGAATACTTTAAAACAGTATTTCTCAAAAAAACTAATGTATTATTCTTTGAAAAAAGCATACATGGGTCTTTGGCCCCCCTCCCTCCTGACCCCTTTTGAAAGTGGTGGCCTTTTGCTTGCTATATTTCTTGAAGAATGAGGGGGTGTTTTGAAAATGAGGTGACCAGAATAAACAGGTTGCAACACTATATTACCATTTTTGCATGGCTAATGAATTTCAGACATACTTTCAATTCTATAGTGTGGTCAAAAATCCTAAGAGTGAAATTGTTTTTTGCAATCCTATAATTGTTCATGAAAGTAGGTCTTGTAGGTCAAAGGTCACCAGAAGCTTTGCTCAATGTGCTCTTGAAGAGTGACTTGTTTATACCATTGTGTAATTGGAGTTTAAAATTGTGACACAACATTGTCAAGTTATTATAGTCTTTCTTAGCTAAGGAGACAGAAAACTTTTCGAGTTCGCAGCTGGAAGCTGGGAAAACCTGGAAAAATAAGTTTCTCTTCTTCCCAGTCAGGAAAAAAGTCAGGGAATATGATTGGCCTGAAACAGAATTGGCACTTATTAGATTTCATTTCCTGGCCAAGTCCAAACAGCATATCCATTGTATGAAGATGTGTCAAATTGGAAATAGGTCACAACAATGACCCTGGAATTTTGAAAATTTGTCAGGAAAAGTGAAGGGAAATTTTATTTTCATGAAATACTGTGATGTTTGTAAACTTTATCTATGACACACTATTACTAAAATAAAGTCTTAGCAGTGTTCATTTATTGTGAAAGATGTAAATACTTGTCTCTTCATTGGTGGTATTTCTTTATTGTTTTTTAGAACATCCCCCTTTCATGGTGTCAAAGGATTTGTTATGCCAGAGACATATCACAAGGATTGGTAAGTACCCCAGTCCAGTTTAAAAGGTTGCATAATTTCTGTTTATCCAACTTTGTACTTGCCAGTTGTTTGGTTTCCTGGAATGCCAACCCACATCTTTGCCAGCACTGTGGTCATGGGCTGTGTGAAAAGAAAAAATGTATGTCAGGTAGAAACAACACAGTCATAGGCATAATAGGTGTGGTTGTGGGTGGTGGGAAGGTGGGTGGGCTTCAGCCCTCTCATTTAGCATGAATTTTGCTATTTGGCACAAATCTGCTGTGCTATTTTCAGGCAAACATGAACTAACATTTTAGACAAAAGTGTTGCATCCCCCTTTTTGGAAGCAGTCCTGTGTGCTTTAATAGATGCAGTAAATGTAGCCAGTTTCCTTCCACACCATATGACTCATTAAGAGTTTGGTTCATTGCTCAGTTCTTTGCAATATGTTTTAGCAAGCATCCATTGAAATTTGCTTGATAGAATGCAATATTTAAGTATACGTCATCATACAGTGGAAGCTGTCAGTGCCAGTGACTGTGAAAACTAAGGTAATTTCCTTAGCTTCAACTTTCATCTGACTTTCTGCCAATTAAAAGAAATGGTTTGGTTCAAATTCTTTTGTAAATCATATCTAGATCATAGTTATAACATATTAAATTATGAAAAATATAAGATCATAGGTATAACATATTAAATTATGAAAATATAATATTCTCAAATTTGACATGTAAAGCAGAAATCATGGAAGACTATAACCATAGAGGGTAAGTTTCCTTATCCCAAGTTGTTCAAATTCTGGCAACATAGTCTTATATCAGTTCCTCCCCCCCCCCACCCCCAAACATCAGCAACTGTCTTAACACCTTTTGCTGAGCAGTTTCATTGCCTGAAGGCAATCTACTACCAGGGAGTTGTTAGGATGGAGATGCAACATTCTATAGACTCTTTGAAGCAAGCTTCGTTTCTGACAGTAGTCTCGCTCTTCTTTTCAAAATGTTTATCTCAATGCCTAGAATAGCTAAGATCAGTGATGCATTGTCAAAATGACAATGAGAAGACACACCCCTCACATTGTACTCGTTAACTTTTCGTTGCCAGCCTTCATGCAAATATATAAAAATTTTAACCTTTTGTTGTTGTTCGTCACACTAAACATCACTTCGTTTAAAGTCAGCAAAGAATTCCTTTTTTAATACTTTTTCAGAAATGTTTCTTAATGATAGGCAAATTTGCTAAAATCTGAGTGAAATGTATTGACTTCAACAATGTTTCCAACAGATGACGTATGAAAATTGTAGGGGCACAATTGAAGTAAGTTATTTAAACGTTTTATACCAGTCGTTTTTTACTGAAAATTTCAATTAAAGCCTTAACATCGGCGGAAACACACCTCACTTCAAAGCATGTACAATGGCCTGTGTATTGGGATTACCTGGAAAAGAAAGGAGGGGATCACCATTAAAAGGGTTAAGTCTACATAGACTTAATAAGGACAAAGAGACCTGTCAATCAGAAAGTGGTGCCTGAAAAGAATTAAACTACTTTCAAGTAAATATTCTCTTACAATTTTGTGTTTTATCTCCATCCTAACAACTCCCTGATACTACTGCTGAAGACATCACTTTAGCTTTCTAGCCCTTTCCACACAAGGTACTTCATACTCTGTAGTAGTTTGGAAACCTTACTGTCAACGAGTCCTGTATGTACACTGAGCAAGTTTCCTTCATAATGTTCATGTCACTGATCTGCACATGTCATAGAACACTCAGACTGGCTTTCAAACGTGTAGTACTGTTTATGTTAGCCCTTTTTTTATAGGAAGCAAAATCATTTTGACTTAAACATAACTTTTAAGGATGTTATTTTGAATGTGTATTGGGATGGTGAAAATCTTGCTTTAGTGGAAGTTTGAGCAAAACGTTGTCCTTGATATGTGAAAATGGAAGTAAATCTTCATGTTCTAATTAAATTTTCATTCATCTCTGATGTGTTGTTCTTAAGATGCCAACAAATGAAGTAACTACATTTGTGACAGAAAGTGAGCTTACAGCAAGCAGGGGTTGTAACATTTACTCACATTGTTGAGCAATGCATTATTTTCTTTGTTGTTAATCTGTCGTGTTGAGCAGCTCAAAGGTAAGTGGATATGTTTTTCCAGTTTGAAATTTGTAAAATTCTCATGGGTCTTACAGGTATGTATTCACATGACAGTAATATGAGAGTATTCTGGAGAAAATTGGTTGTAAAGAGAGCTCATTAATGTGAGGTTATGATGTTAAATGTGCTTGCTTCAAGTTGACTTTGGGTTGAAAATGTAAGAACTTCATCTACTGATACCTCAAGCAACACATGTCAGATTTCAATGCAAATTTCATCAGAATGTGTAAAAACTAAGTACCCCTCTAATATATCAAACCTTAATTTAGGACTAAACCCTTCTTTAAATGAATAAGCTTGATAGAAACCAGAAAAATTTATCAAGAGTCTGACATTTCCTGAGAAAACATTTGTTTTGGCATTTCCCCAGCTTTGTATATGACTGATTGCTGGCATGGTATATTTGATGCTTAGATTGTTTATTCCTTGCCGTAGGCAGAAGGAATCTATGCGATGGTGATGTCGTGTGTATGTGTGTGTGTATGTGACAGCTTTGCTTGTAAACACAATATCTCAAGAAGGGTAACTCAGAGGTATCTCATACTTGGCATGAAGATTGCCCATATTGAGTAGATGATCCCTATTGTTTTTGGTGGAGGTCAAAGGTCATGTG
>WURT03130355.1:0-11515 GCA_009936505.3 Holothuria glaberrima | reverse complement strand
TTTTTTTGTTTGGATGCAGATAACTTTGTGGATTAATCAATATTTAATCGATCTGATTTTAAGTGAAGTCTGGCTATTAAAGGAAAAATGCAGTTACCTTAATCTGGATTTGTGTACCCGAGTATAATATTTCATGAATGGCTCTTAACAGTCACGTGACATTTTTTTTCACAAACTTCAAATTTCAAGACTGAACAGGCAATATTTATGTTCTTAATTATCATGGAAAATACCTGAAGCCAAATAAGAGGGCATTTGTAAAATTTAGCTGTTGTTTTGTAATACGTTTGAGATGACTATTATTCTCTTTAAGGGCAAATAGTGCCTTTCTTGAAAAGGAATTTTCATTCAAAATAAGAAATACCAGGAGGCCGGATTCTTTGCTGTCTAAAATAAAGTTATGAGAAATTTTAAAGTTAAAATAACTACTGTGCAGCAGTGTGTGAACCAAAATCGCGATAAAAGTAGAAATAAAAAAGTTTAGGAATTTCACAAGGAAGCATTATGTTAAATTTCCCATCAAGCGACCTTGCTTGTGATTTGTGATATGTCATCACTTTTTATTATTTTTATAATATAGACGGTGGGGCATTTACGCATCGTTTGGGTATAAGGGGCATCGAACTAGAAAAAGTTTAAGCAACTGTTATTGTTTCTCTTAGTATCAACCTTTCGTTTGAAAATCACAGTAGAGTAGGGGACAAATGGAGCGAAGTACGCAAAGTGGATAAGCATTCGTTTGTGAAGCAATCGGAGCAGAGGTGCATGCCTAGTGGTGTGTGCTGTAGCAGGGGAGCAATGATGGAGGCAGACTAGAATGTGCAGCGGAACACATGGAGCACGTGTGGTGCACCCCGGGCAGGGGCAGATGGAGTGAAGCACGCAGGAGTAACGAATGTCCATGCAACATGAGGTACAATTATATGTTCAAATACAAGCTTTAGTAGGCATGGCAATGAAGATAATTTCTGCTTAGAATGATTACATCTATCACATGTTTCACGTTACTAACCTCTGTAATTGTTAGAATGTTTACCAATATCCAGGTCCACCCTGAGAAACCTAGCCACTGTCATTGTCATATGAAATTTTTGCTTTTGAGGAGGACTTGTTATACAAATCTTCAAGATAAATATCTTTGTACATAAGCTCCAAATCTTTGTATCTATGAATCAGAGACATACGGCTATTAAACTTTTTTGACAGTGCAACCTTAACCATTAAAAGGTGTGGCTTACAATATTTTCCATTTTTTTATTTTATACTTATTTCATTTTATTCGTTTTTTACGTACATTCTAAATTTGAAATGAGAAGAAACAAAATCTTGGGTTTGCTCGACTTCTGTCTACGTTTCACTTGCTTGGAGAAGAATCGGAGGAATATATTGCTTAAAAAATTCAAACATATAAACAAACACTCAAAAAAAGTAGGAAATTTAAAGTCTTCTTTAATTAGGCAAGCAGCGGCAATGCGTTTGTTTCATATACACAAAAGCTGACTCTACGAGATAATTTACTTCGTTCTAGGTGTTCTAGTGCCGCCAAGGCAACCACGGATTTATTGACACATACAGTCTTGCTTCAAATATTAAAACTTAGCAGGTCTTTTCTTTCTGGCAAGTAGCCAACATATCGAAGCCTATGAAAATGAAATGAAACGAAAAACCAAAGTCGAAATGGTTGTGGTTGTTTAAACCAAACTGGTGCAATAAAAATTACATATAGGCTACAGAAGGGGTGAAGTTAGGTTCATGGCGCCCACCGAGTATTTAACAGAGTGACGTACTATAGGACGATACTACCCCAATGCTACCCCATCGATTTTGCACTCAGTTTTTAACCAAACGACTGTTTTCATATAATCATATTCTCATTACCAAAATAAGACATAAGCCTTCGTTCTTCAAAACCTAGAAATCAGCACCGACATCATCCTTCTTCCTGAACACTGAATGAGTTTCCTCGCCCTAAATACGGTATATACCCTCCCGATGTAGGGACGTTTTGTAAATGTTACATTAAATTGTGTAATTTGGTGACTCTTACAGACATTATGTATTATGTATTATTCAGGAACAGAACCAGGAAGTTTTCAGTCATAGCCTTGGTGGCACAACCAAAATTTGATGATAGGGGGCACCATGGGAGATGATATCGTAGTTAGTCAGTTAGGTGAGGTTTAACGGCCCAGTTTCCAACCAATTGGTTCTCACCCCTGATAAGCCAAAAAGTCGGTATAAGTGTGCATATTTGTATCTACGATATTTTGCAACCGGAGTAGACACTTAAATTCATTTTCACTAGGTGTGGAGGTGTCGTCCTGAAGGAGGTGTAGCAGGAGAGGATCCTTTGAGAAATTTGTTTTTAGTCAAAGGTGGCCAAGTTGCAAACTGGTGCTATACTTTGCTAAGTTTCAAACTGATAATATGATGAAAAATGTGAACTTACTTAAGATGTTAGTACAATGAAGCCTCTTGGAAGTTGGGGGTAATAACAAAATGTGGACGTTAGCATAATGCTTTTAACTGACATGCAAATGACACTACAGGACAGCACACCAAACACTTCAATAAAACTTAGTTTTTTTAATTTTCAACAAGAATTCAAATAAACAAATTCCAAAGGGGTTGACGGGATACAAATAAAGATATAAAACCGGGGTAGAGGGCTAAAAAGCGCAATCATTATGCAAATTCTCTGCTAGTTCACTTAACGGGTAAAGAATTCGCCACAACTGTATTTTAAAATAACAGCGATATGTCACAAACATCCTCTTATTTCCATCAAAAGAATTTTAATGATTTTTTAAAAAACAAATATAACATGATTGCGATAAACCAAGCGGTTGTTTTAAACAAGAAACACACTCTCCTCTCCCTGCTCAGTAACGCACTTACAAGCTTGGTGCAGTTATGGCCTTTAATATCTTTGATGACTGAAAGCGATAGACAATCCTGTTTCTGAGCTTGATCTATCTTTATGGCAGAGTCAGTTGTCAGGAAATCTACCACAGAGTATGTTACTCATGTTCTACCTCAAGTAACTTCCTATTGATAATATTAAGCTAATTAGAGGGGTGTTTTGAAGTTATTTCTCGTACTCGCCTTTTAATTTTCTATATTAAAATTATTTTACAAAATTCCAATCAATTCCTTCTTTTGTAATATCTTAATAACATGGTCTTAACTTTGTTCTCCTGAACACACTTGTGACTTGAATTGTTAACATCGATTGTAAATATGGCCGAATATCGCGTGTTGTAAAACCTAGGCTTATAAACTTTACCCGTGTATTTGGAAATATATTCTCCTTATATCGCTATGTTCACAAAGTCTATTGCAGTCTGGTACAAGACCAGACCCTAAATATGACACAAAAATATGATCTTACTAATAACCCAACTTTGAAAATCCATCTTCCGCTGTTATGATTTACAGTTGGTTTTAACCGGGTTGATTAATTTGTTGCTTTAAGTTTAGTTTGCAAAGGGTACGGGCTATACGATTACAGTGAACTCGATTACTGATCAATGACCACTTTTGTACATATACATGAACCATCACTGTGAAAAAAAAATGTTTCACCGAAAAACATTCTATAATACAAACTAACATCTTTCGCAATTATAACTGAACTTTTATATAATATCCAATTGAGAATCAGCACTCCACTTCAAAACCAGTCATTGGATACCCTGTAGACCTGTTTCAACTGACTTTTCTTTCGTCAGCAGCCATTTCTTATCATGTACTGGTAATGGAAAATACAGAAGCTGAATAGACTATATTGACTTCCTATCCTGTTGAACGTAGTTTTACAGCAATCACCTCGGCTTACATGGTTCATACATAACTTGGTGAAGAGGTGCTAAATGATCAGATAAAGTAGGTATAATCCAAGAGCTATGGTATTTTCTAATATAGGATGTTATTTTTAATGTTTTTATATTTTAAAAATACGCGTATGAAGAGAAATATTATTTATAATGGTGTCATCTTAACAGCGGAAAATGAAATCTGCATCAAAGCTATACATGTTTCCAACATGGCAAAATCATATTTTTGAATGTTTGGCAATAATTTTGGTGTTAACAAATTTAAAGGATTATTTGAGTAACAGTTCGGTACATTTGTTATGAACTGACAAATTGACACAAGATTGTCAAAGTTAAAAGTGATTATTTCCTCTAAGCATCTCCAAGGACTTTAGCTTTTCGAAAGTGCGTGAACTGTATTTGCATGATTCATGTCGTCCCGTTCTTATCATGTAAAATCTTGTAATATTCCAAAGGTAAGTTTTTCTATTTCTTTGATTATGAAATAGTAGTAGTGACGGAAAACAAGGTGGAGGTAAAAATCCCGAAGCCTCGAAAACAATGATTAGTTACCAAAAGACAGTAAAGCCGGTGGGTGAGCCCCACGCTTCTCACTTTAAGGCTACAATTGAAATTGGCCAGTGGGGGATCACTCTATCTGGGAATTAAGGTAAAAGAGAAGAGCGAGAGATTGACGAAACAGTGGACTAATTTGAGAGAGATTCTAATTAACAGTACCCGAAACTTAAATTATCCAACCGACTCAAAGACTGTGTAGTAAACTCCTAACTTTTCCGTACAACAAAGAGCAAGTAATGTTCCTCGTCCCCGCCTTGGAGGTATCAGTAATTATTGATATCCTGCCCCGAACCAAAGTACTGCTAGTTTCTTTTACGTCTTGGGAGGGTTTAAATAGCCTGTAAAAGCAGTCTATTTAGACAAGGTAGGTAAGATACAGGTCTAAATCAAAGCATAAATGGGGTAAAAAAACATTGTCAAGATTAAGGGAAGTGAGATTTCATGCATTCAGGGATGTTGCCAGGTGAGAGCAGCAGCAGTTTCACTCCCTTCGGGGAAAGCTGCTACCGTAGAGGAATTTTTACATTTTGTCGGAGAGTCTTAGTAGGTACGAAATACTATGTATTCCTCGACGGCGACCAGTCTCCCCGATGATTTACCAGTTTTTGCTTTCAATGGCAGTTTGATCAATAGGCAGTAGGGACCAAAAATTTTTGGCACACTTTTCGCGCTTTCGAGTTTTGTTTGTTTCTGCTTTTCCACAGTACCGTTCCATATAACTAAATCATACCAGCCCTCTTCACCTTACCAAGTAACCTCTAGATAGAGCATGTGGTCAAAAATTTCTTTCCATATCGCATAGCCTATTGCATGGTCTCTTTTGTTGTCGCTATAATACTGCTAGAGACTAGTGGTGGGAAATTGGACTACGCTTCAGCGGGCACACGATGTGGGTTCGACGAAATGTATGCTGTCCCCGATATAGGTCGACAGTTGATCCATGATTGACGTGTTTATGATGCTAACCACGGGCGTTCTGTGCATGATACTCTTCTCTGCGAATTCCTCACTCCCTTTTCTGACTTTATTTGCGGCTTTCAATTTGCGCCTATTCTTGAGTCTGAACCACCCTGATTCCACAGCCGCCCTTCAATTGGAACACTTTATTTGGACGGCAACAACTAGCTCTTACTACAGAGGGAGTAAAGTAAAGTTCTCTGCACCCGCTCTGCAGAGTCCGGGTGGACACACATTTGTAGTGACAAGTTTGTGTTTTAGATTAAGCGATTTCCAGCAACCTTTGGATTTGGGGATGACAAATTTTCTCCAGGTAGTTAGTGAGGAAAGCTTTGTATGAAGATTAGAGAATGTCACTAGTAAATCTGTAATGACAAATTTGTTTTAGCGGGCTAAATGCAGTTTCTAGAATGGGGTTTCATGCAACCTGGGACTTCGAAATGCCAAATTTTCGACCTCAATCCTAACCTCGATCGGGCTGAAGTCGGCTGCAATCCCGTACAGCCTCTGTATTTAGGAATTACACATATGAAAAACTCTTGAACCCTCCAACATATAAAGATAATGGTCGGTCCATTTGCTGGTAGGCACAGTTGAAAAGTGGTTTTCAGCTAATGTACTCAATGATGATGGGGTACAGCGAAATTTATTTGTAGCCTATGAATACCTTCTCCATCGGCGAAAAAAATTTTCTTCGCCTGCGTCAATATTCATTATATTCTTTGAACCATAATGCAGCCCTAACCCCCACACACTATGTATTTTCCTCATGCAATTAAATAGGTCATTGCCCCCAAAATAGCCCTTCTGCTTAAAAGTTCAACTTGATGGAAGTAAAAACACGTGTAAATTATTCAACTCATTGTATGTACCTATGTCAAAAACCAGCTCTCAAATCGGGAAAATATAACATATCAAGAACTGTTCATATCAAGGATACTCAGTAAAAACATGGAACGAAAAGTCACTGCTATTGGACGATTTCGTGCAGAATCTTCCAAAACCGGCCTGCCATTAGAAATAGGATTTTATATTTAATGGCCGAAAGATACTTAAGAGCAAGTGTTTAATTACATCATTTACTTTGTCATACAACGGGCAGTTGCTTCGGGTTTGACCTTAAGATTTCAACATGTTATATGCCAGCTTGACATATTTTGTCAGTTCACTCATATCTTGTAGATATATCAACTGGCAGGTAGAGTTACTTTTCAGCTTTTCAACAATATCATGTTGTTATAAACGCAAACTGAATTTCTGTTTCAGACATGGGTCGATGGATCAAATTGTTATAGAATTCTTGGTTTATTCTGTTTTGTAGGGTTAAGTGAATGTTGCCTGTGCCAACGTTCTTTTTTGAAACAAAGAATGGGTTTTCAAATGTGGAAAAAACCTTTCACGTTTTACGTTGCTACCATCACGTTGCGTCTGCTGTATTTCTCACTCTTGGCAACAGGTAAGATTTGTACAATCTTACACACATTCGTCACTTCCATTTACATATTGCAAAACACGAGGGTGTATTAAATGGAGGGAAATGTTTCTTGCGTTGCCATAATCCCTTTTCTCTTTAACCTGTGGGTGCAGGTAATAGCTTACTTGTAAATTCCATGTAGTAGTCACACAATATGCCTTATGGCTGCTTTCATTATTTATTTTATGACAGCAATGTACTAAAAGAAGAGTCTACGCTCAAATCAAGTTTTGATATATTAGAGAGGTACTTATTCTATGCAATCTGGTGAAATTTCCATGGAAATCTGATGTGTGGTTCACAAGATATCAGAAGATAAACTTGTCACATTTTCAACACAAAGTGAATTTGAATCAAACACATATGATGTCATAGCCTCACACTAATAAGCAGTCTTTTGTTGTTCTTTAAACTTTATCACCAATTTTCTCCTCAACAATCAATTGTTATCGGAATTTGATTGCATGAAAGGCATGGGAAAATTAAAAACTTCACATTCCCCATGGGAAGGTCCTATCCCTTTTAATTTTAAGGTGAACACAACAGACTGAAAAAACAAAGGAAACGAAGCATTTCTTATCAATGTGAGGAAGTGATATAAGGGAGCTGCCTAGTGATATAACTCCCGCTTGCTTCAAGCTCACTTTGGGTCACAAATTTAGTAACTTCTTTTGCTGATGTCTCGAGTAATACATGTCCAATTTGAATAAAAGGTTCACCAACATGCATAGATTTAGTTCCTATTTCACATATGAAAAGTAAATTTTTGCTTAAACCCTTCTTTTCAATAACTCTCTTTAATTTACAGGTAAACCTGTCTGCTACATACGAGAAGCCTTGGACAATGGTAAAGTAGTGGTACAACAAACAGATTGTAAGGGAGATCTTAATCATTTCTGCGCGCGATATGCTTCATGGAAAAATGCTACAATGACTGCCTTATTAAGTAAGTTCTAAAATTTTACTACATATGTTCTCAATAGGGTCGACAAGTTTAACGTCTTTGTAACGTGCATTAGAATACAAAGAAAAACCTTGCAGTATGATGTTCTGTCTTAATTAGCATCCTACTACAAGCTAATTTTGTGTTGGACCAATCAATTGAATCTTGTAAACATTGATAAATACGCTCTCCTCTAAACACAACATGATTTTTCATTTTCTTCAGATTCGCCTTGTTACGACAAGGAGGAAAATATAACTCCGTATGAAGCATCCAGTCAACAGCCCAACCCGACAGGTAATTACTTTCCTCACATTATGCCTGTCCCTTTTTCCCTTTTGGGTTTTGCCCTTTTGTATCAGATATGTCAGGGCGATGATGTTCTTTATTTTTGGAAAAGATGGTTCATCAATAGATAATTTAAGATGACCCAGTTCAAACTTGATGAACATCGTTGTTGAGTCAAGCGTGGTATACCTACAAGATCGAAAATAGCAACACACATGGACGAGGTAGTAGGTTTCATCCATGCTCCATCCATTTACTGGGTAGAATATCATGTCTGTGAAATAATGCTTAGAGTTGTAGTGAATCGGCTTAGCATTCCTACTCGAATGTTTAAAGCAAACTGGTTGCCACGGACCGACAAATGTAAAATACCTGAGCAATTCCTTACACTATTAAATATGCCCTATCAAATTGTTTTCTACGGTCGCCGCAACCGAAGATGCAGTACAGTTGTCAGCTGAGTACTTTCAGTAAAGCCTGAGTTTCGTTAGAATACTCTCTTGTTTTCCAGTCAACCTCTCCTAAAGCAAAATTTACACATCAGGTAAAACAGACAATTGCCAATCATCCCACTCTACCGATAACACACGCATGGTTATGAACCAAATGGTGCTTTTTTTTTTCTATTTAATTTTAAACCTTAGAAACACGTGCTGATAATGCATGTCTTGATATATGCTTATACAGACAGGTTTATAACATCTTGTCCTCTATACCCTCTTCAAGAGACTGCTTTGGGGCTTACATACATTCGCCTCGACAGGTTAGATAATGTAACAGGCAAATTTAATATCTTCGTCCAGATTACGTCCTTAAGTATTTGAAACAAATATTGTGTAGTTATACGGAATTGTATAGTTATAAGGAACTGCATTGTCAGTCGTTATAAACACGAAATATAATAGTGTTTGCGTACAATACTTGTATTTGAAATATTGTGGTCAAAAAACTGATTATTCGTTGAGTGTGAAGGGTGTTAACAACACCAGATTCAAGTATATCGGCCGGTTTAAACTATTTCTGAAACTGTTAAACAGTTTCGCAGCATTCTGCTAATAATAGATCTTCCGAGTATCAAATACGGATTTTTCACTTTCGTGGTTTCTCTGTTTAAGGTATGCATAACATCACTTGTGAAAATATAATTACTATACTTTTTTGAAAAGAGACAGTTGCGAAGACAAAGGTAATTTTAAGAGTGACTAAAAAGAGGATCACTTTCAGTATTTTGGTAGGAAGTCGCCACTTTCAAAGTAAACACAGAGAAATTACGGTGGAAGGGGAACACTTTGTTTCCAGACCGCACACGCCCATACACCCACCAGACACACAAATGAGCGCGGTAACAAACCTTTTCCTAGAGCTGAATTGCAATTTTGGTTTTCATCCAAACCATATAGTACTTGGGAAGAGCACACAATAGTATTACATAGTACATGCATATTCTCTACAAAGCGAACCATCTCTCAACTAATGGCGGCACCTCATCCCTTACACCACTTTCAAGGTTCTCCCCTCCGACTATCATAAATAACTTACCGTGCTTCGATTCAAGAGTTCATGCCTTATTTTGCCATATTTGCCGACTATGGCTGAAAAGTAAAAATATCAAAGTTCTTTGGGAAGGCGCTTCATTTTGGTGCCAGATGTACTGGGAACTGCGTATGTCAGTTTGTGCGTATGTATGTGTATGTGGCGTCATTGTCCATAAGAATACATAGAAGGGAAACAAGTTAAGTGTGCACTATTACTGTTTGACCTATTAGTGTACAATTAAATATTTTGTATGTTTTCTTTTTTGCGGTATGCATGCTTCAATTACATGAGTTGGGCCTTGTGTGAAAATCGTAAAAAAAGCATCTTCCAAACACTTGTTTCATACAGTTATCTGATTCAGTAAATTTATAACAGCGATTAATATTAATAGTATTTAAACAAATATCAGTTGACCTTTATTTAACTTCGACAAGTTGCAAACTCCATGAGGGCATAGGTCGCCCCTCCAAGTGACAAATGTACGAAGTCTCGATAAGTGGTCTAGGGATAATTTTAAATTTAGTCACTTAAATGGTATTCACTTGCATCTGGCAGTACCTATAGAACAGTAGCTTTACGAACATCTGAAAGAAAGAAAATTGATGTTGAAAGGGGGCCGTAGCGTGGAAAGCCCCCCTCTTGGATCTGCGCCTTCTTAATAATAATAAATAAGGGGAATTTAAATTTTATATGATTTTCAATTTGGCTTCTTGCCAGGGCGCTCGAAAGTTCATGCACTTTTACACTTCACTGATTTATTGACAGATGCATTTGAAAAGAAACGTGTTGTCTCTGGAACTTTTCTAGACCTCTCCAAGGCATTTCACTGCCTTCATCATAAAATTCTCTTAATAAGTAAACTTGAGCACTACGGTGTACGGGGGGATTACTAAACTGGTTTAAGAGCTATTTGAATGAGAGAAAGCAGTATTTTGTAATTCGCAATGTAAACTCAGATTACCTACCTATTGATTGTGGCGTCCCACAGGGCTCCATTCTCGGACCACTACTTTTCATTATATATATAAATGATCTTTCTAAGGCTAGTGACAAGCTTCATTTTATTTTATATGCCGACGATACTAATATTTTCTGCTCTCATGAAGATCCCACAACCTTAATGGAAATTGTACATAATGAACTACACAAAGTTCGTGAATGGTTTTGTGTCAATAAGTTATTACTCATTTTAAGCAAAACGACCTCTACTTTCTTCTGTACTCTTAATAGGCTGCCCGACCCTTCTATTCGTAGTACTGATTTTTTGCGGAACTGATGTTCCATTATCCAACTCTGTCAAGTTCCTTGGTGTTTTATCGACAGCCATCTTACTTGGAATGATCACATTCAGACCATCTCTAATGTAATTTTTAAAAATATCGGAATCATCGCCCTTCTATGTCATTACTCTTCCCCGAAAGACCCTGGTAACTTTGTATAATTCTCTAATTAATCTGTATTTATTGTGCTCTTCTCTGGGGTGTTTTTTTGCTCTAAGATTTATCCCCTCTTAATTCTTCAGAAGAGAGCTATTCGTCTTAATTATCCACCGTTTCAATCGTCTCGTGACTCTTTCGCAAAGCCTAATATTTAGTCTGTTTTTGATATTTTCCGTTATCAAGTTGGTATTTTCATGTACTCATGGATACGGGATACCCTTCCCAGTATCTTTTGATCTACTTTTCATTTCCGTCATGAAACTCATAGTCACCTCACACGCACTAGGAACTCCCTCTCTCCTCCCGCTTTTAGGCTCACGTCTTCCCAAGATACAATTCGCTTCACTGGTCCTTCCCTATGGAACTCCCTTACCCAAAAAATTCATTCCTGTAACTCTAAGTTTTCGTTCAAGAAATCTTTGAAACTGCATTTAATGTACAAGTATAGGTGACTTCGTTCTCTTTTCGTTTATGTACAAAGGTG
>WURT03130343.1:0-29562 GCA_009936505.3 Holothuria glaberrima | reverse complement strand
TCAGTTGCATTTTTGCCACCTGATGAAGAGTATATACTCGAAACGTCGTGGAATTTTCCGCAAAATTTTAGCACTTTTTACTACCTTTATCGACCTATATATATATATATATATATGCATAAAAGGAAGTAAGAAAACACAAATCAAGAGGAGAAACAACACAAAGATATTTTTCTTTTCTTTTTTGTCTTTGTTTTATTAAGATGATAACTTTAATCCATCATCCTTAGTACTGCCCCCCTCCATTCTCCCCTCCTCCTTTAAAATTAATGACTTTTTTTCTTAACATATTTTCGACTCCCTTACAAACAAATATAGGAAAATGCCCTTAAGATCAATTTTAAACATAAACGCTTACATTGCAAACATCTAATAACATCTACTGACCAAATAAAAAAAAAAAAAAAAACTTTTCCCATAACCAAAGTAAATTTAAATGATATTAATTTTAGAAGTTAAGACGTCCTGCGCGTTGAGGGTTGCATCATAAAAGGAAGGTCGTAGACGGGGATGTTGACACACGAAAAAGGTCTTGAAATAAAGTCATTGACCATTTCATCGTTAATGTGAGGCTGCCGTGTAAACCATCCTGTAATTTGCGTCATTTCTGTTCCGCGACATTTATGAAGCAGGAAGAAAACGGCATACTGTCCACAAACGGTAGAAAATAGCCCTGCAAACTAACGTTGTTGCTTTGGTGTTGGATACAATGGCGATTTAAAAAAAAAATCAATGTCATGGGTAGTACAGGGGAGTAGGCCGTGAGAATCAAAATTGTCTCCGACTCCATTTTTGGAAATGAAAATAGCAACCCAATGTGCTCCTGGGCGATGACTTGGATCTGTATTAACTACCACTGCGCAAGGCAACTTTGGTTTTAACCGACGTAAACAGTCCGAAGGGAATACTCCTTGAAAGTAAGGCCTAGTGAAGCGATCGGAACGCAACACATGTGTTAGTTGCATACTATCCATCGAGTTATGATCCTCAAGTTGTATAGTCAAATAAAACGTTGCGAGACTTGTCAATTTCGATTATATTGTCCAACTCAGCATACACTATGACATTAATCGTTGAAACCAGAGGTTGAGCAAAGTGCAAGTCCATGCGAAGGTTACCTTGCGTTATCAAATTTAAGTGTCCACCTGAAGATAAGTCAGGACTCAAGTCAAATGCAAATAGAGTGTAACCAAAGGGATACTCTTCACGACTGACTGCGTTTTCGCAATCTTCGTTTATTTTATTAGTTCCTGAAAACAATGTCAGATACACCCTGATGTAATTTCCCCAAGTTATTGCGTCAAAAGAAAGTTTTAATGGTTTGTAGGTAATCTGTCTCCATTCATGTAAAGGGCGAAAAAGTTCAATCCAAAGTGCTCAAAATAATAGGGATTTTCAGTATAGCTCCAGTTGGCGACTGTATTGGTAACACATCCTACAATAATTCTTTTAGGAAGCTGACCTAGGAAGATATGATCCTGTATAAATGTCGTATTTCCAATTGGTATAGAAGACATCTTGGTGGCGATTGGATTGATGGGGTATTTAGCGTTAGCCTTCTCCAGAGCACGGGCGTGCCCAAAAACGACGGATGGATTTAGTTTCATTTTCTGACAAATAAAGAGGCACCAGTGATGACCACTTTATATTCCCCGTTTGCATTTGCCGACATCAGGCAAAACTTGTATTTCCTCTTAATTTAACTTTCATGTTTACGCCGTTTGGTAAATATTTGTCCTGAAAAAGATGTCACTGTGAATGGGGCCTATCATATCCACTACTCTGCTCTCTTTGGTAAAATTGTGTCTTAGTTTCAAACCAAGTTATTGCGTCAAAAGAAAGTTTTAATGGTTTGTAGGTAATCTGTCTCCATTCATGTAAAGGGCGAAAAAGTTCAATCCAAAGTGCTCAAAATAATAGGGATTTTCAGTATAGCTCCAGTTGGCGACTGTATTGGTAACACATCCTACAATAATTCTTTTAGGAAGCTGACCTAGGAAGATATGATCCTGTATAAATGTCGTATTTCCAATTGGTATAGAAGACATCTTGGTGGCGATTGGATTGATGGGGTATTTAGCGTTAGCCTTCTCCAGAGCACGGGCGTGCCCAAAAACGACGGATGGATTTAGTTTCATTTTCTGACAAATAAAGAGGCACCAGTGATGACCACTTTATATTCCCCGTTTGCATTTGCCGACATCAGGCAAAACTTGTATTTCCTCTTAATTTAACTTTCATGTTTACGCCGTTTGGTAAATATTTGTCCTGAAAAAGATGTCACTGTGAATGGGGCCTATCATATCCACTACTCTGCTCTCTTTGGTAAAATTGTGTCTTAGTTTCAAACCGTGATTGACTACATCGTTCGGTGTGGGTTAGCTTGATTCATCCGCCCGGTGTGTCTTTGCAATAAAGACCTGCAGTTAATTGGTTCCTTTTCGCGTCGTAACCATAACTTAGAAGAGATTTCCACTTGACTGAATAATGATTGGAGAAAAAGATTAACCGGCCCCACCGGGGCATCTCGGGGTACGTTGCCGCCATCTGCCAAAGTAATGTTTGCCTTGATATAGAGTTGATTGTGTGCAAGATCGATATATTCCTCGGAAGATCCCGAAACATAAAACTCTAATGACCCGCCATCTGTGATATTGGCGATGGGATGATACTCTAACCATTGTCCCTTTTCTATGCTGGTTTGTGTTGGTGGTACAGCAAAAAGATCTAATCCAGACTTGGTGCACTGGCAGGACTGTTCGTGAATGAAAGACATGATGGAAACTCACGACTCAAGTATGTCTCGAGTTCTTTTTGCGCCCCTACCTTTTCTCGAAGTGACAGTTGTCCATGCAGTCTTACGCCTTTTAACCTTTTTGCTCCTGTAATAGCAAATGCCGCCCGCTTTGTGACCCTTTTGCCTGCCGATATACCACGGGTTTTTGCTGTTTGACGTGAAGAGGTTCCATGGAGGACCCCCCCCCCCCCGTGATTTGAACTCTGGTGGGGAGAGCTTCTTTTCCAAGCGCCTTAGCTTTCCCTTTTGAAAAGCGGCATAGCTGAGCGAAACAATCCTTCTAGTATATTTCCCAACCCGTGGCCCTTTCGGACTCTATCCCCATGGAAGACGGGTAATCCACTTCCAACTTGTTGAAGGTAGTAGTCCCGAGGGTCGTTGTAATAATGCTGAAGTTTCATGATAAAAAATTAAATAAACTGGGGTGATTTGCGAAGTCTAAAGTGGAGTGTCGCGATCACGTTCCCACGTACAAATGGAATTTTTCGTCCCCGGTATTGACCCTTATATCAATTTCGATCGTGTCAAAGTATTTCTGTTTACCTGGGTGATAAAACACGTGGTGGAAGATGTCTCTTTTGTTTTCCCCGTAGTTTCCATTTACAGCAATGACTCTTAGAAGTGGGACTTTAACATGACCTACTACTGAAGGTTCTACAGTGTCGCAATACACCAATAGGTTACCAATATTCGCGATAGCCACCGGGTGAGGTATAGTGGTAGATTCTGTAAGCAAAATCTTTCCTTTAAATCCTAATTTTTCGGCAAGCCTTCCTCGAAATTTGACTTGTGCCCCTTTCAAGAGGTTGAAACGAAGCTTTCGGGTGTATTCATTATAGTGGTATTGAATAAGACTGTTATAATCCGTTTTAAAGCATGGAGGATAGAATTAATGGAATCGTAGAATCATGGCTCTATAACCTTTATCAACCAATATTCTCCCCCCATCTATCGTGTAACTATACTTGCACTCTTCGTCGATATTGTACCATTGATGGGGATAGATGAATTCTGCCAAGCCGACCTCCCAGTCGCCTTCCGAAGTTATAGGCTGTGCTAATTTCACACTATAATTTGTTAACGTGTTTTGCGGATAGACACCAGGTGAGCTGTTACTCGGTAAAGTTACGTAAAACGATGCCATGTGTTTACACTGCTTCTATACTATAATGACTACACATCGCCAGCGTGTAGACCTTAAATATCTTTCACTTTATACACATCATTTACGCAACTCTTCAATTTAATCCTTTAGAGTGTAAACAGGGGGATTGCGACGATGTCTTTCAGAGGCTTTGAACACTTCATCCGTCCATTGCGGTAGTTAACCCTTTCTGAAAAGGCTTAGTCGCCAAACTAATACGTACAGGGTCATTTAATTCAAGTTTGAACTTTTGCTCTGACTGATCGGGGCTAAAATCTCGTCCATATAGCGCTTGCCACACCTCCTCTTGGTTTGTAACGTTCACGTCATCAGACGCCTTACCGATACTACGATGTAGACTTTTGTTGTAACTAACGAGAAATGTTTGAAGCACGTCGATATATCTTCGATTGCCGTTGGCTGTAAAGTAGGGCCACATTTTAGAATTGAGAGTCCGATTGAATCGCTCTACCACTGAGGCCTTAGTTTCGTTGTTGGTAGTGAAAAAAATGAGTATTATTCTTTTTAAGGAATTGTTGAAATAGCTGGTTTTTTAATTCCGTGCCCTTGTCGGTTTGTAAACTCTTGGGCTGACGTTCCTTAAATATAGATTGAAACGCGTTGACAATACTCTTTCCTGTTTTATATTTTAATACTGTGGCCCATGCATACTTTGAAAAAGTATCAGTGCATGTCAAAATATATCGATGACCCTTATTTTGTCTCGAAAGGGCTGAAACGTTTACTAAGTCTGCTTGCCACTGACTGTCAATACCGTAAACAATCACTCGATTTTTCTTAAAGTTCCTCCTAAGTGGTTTGTGGAGTGTATAGGTGTCTTTTGTACTCAACCAGTCCTTAGTCTCGTGTAGAAATACGTTTCTTGTCAGCTTTTACCGCTTCTCGAATGGGCCCGATACCATCGAAAGAAGCGGGATGTAAGGGGTCGAAATAAATTTTGCTTAGCTACTTTTCCATCGGGAGTATTAGTTACGTGAACTACACTGCCGCAACATGTGGCGAGACAAAGTACCCTACGTAATGAAAAGTTAACCGTGAGCCCATGCACTCTCGGGACAACAGCCCGTGGTGACTACATAAGCGAAACTGAATACATCTATAGGAGTTACTGTGATTTAATGCTTTTCCTATCGACTTGCCTTCTTTCTTGTTTTGGGACGTACTGAAAATGTCCTTTGTTTCTTACACGGTAGATGATAAGCAGTGCCGAAAAATTCTTCATCGTCTGGTAAGGACTCGGGAAGTTCTGGTAGGTCAGTTATATCGCTATCTGTTGGATTCAACAACTTGGTAATTTCCTGCCATCGGTCTGGGTTACCAATTAATTCATGCGGTACATTTAACTTCGCCAGTGCTTTAGAAGACTTTTGTCCCAATTGGCTTCAGTGACTTACGCATCATTTATCAAATCTACCATGTTTGAACCTTTTATGGCGCACTCATTCACAATTAATTCCCCCTTTCCATCCCAGTCAACTATGCGATCGCTGGAAGTTATTTTGTGAAGCCGTTAAACAGCTTTGTTTCTCAGTGCCTAAAACCGAACGCACACGGACGACAGAAAACGTGAAACACGAGACAGAAAACGAGTTTCGTGTTTTCGCGAAACAACGTTTCGCGAAACAAGCACTGCTTGATTCGCGAAAGAAGTGTTTAGCTAAACATGTGTTTCGGACGAAAACGCAAATTTTGGTTTTCGTCCAACGCACACGGAAACGTGTTTTCTCTTTTGTGTTTCGCGTTTCTGTCGACCGTTTGCGTTCGGCTTTAGGAACACTATCTATAACTTCGTTTTCTACGGCATGGGGGTTAGCGCTATCGGAGGCGGACTGGGGATGTAGATCCGCTTGTAAGCGAACAAGAGGCGGTTCCTTTGCTTTTGAATCGTAGACCATGAGGCGCCGGAACACATCAGAGTAGCGCTTCATTTTAGTAACATCGTCTTTGTGAGGATCGTTTAAAATGATTAATAATTGTTCATCTAGATCTTTGAACTCTGTTTGCTCTGGCAATGGCTGTCGTGTCGTTGTTCTTCGATTTAAGTATTCTGGCGAAACCAGCACGAGTTTTTTGGTGTGTTCCATCCTTCAATGATCACTTGATTAAAATACTCCTCAAGACTCCTATGAAAGTGAGCAATAACGCTGCTAATAGTGAACCCCCTCTGTAGTAAAATTTTTCTCTTTGAACTTTCAGACTTCTTCCTATATGCCAGAGCACGGACCTGTTGACGATATGTTCTTAATTTTTGCTTCAGGTGTTTTTTGAGAGGAATGTTACCATTAATGGTATTGAGAGCGCCCTCACAAAGGCAATTTATCAAATCCTTAGACGCACCTCGTATTATACCCTGCCTCTGTTTTGGCGCCGAATGATGATAGTGTGAATTAAAAAGCAAAAAGAGTTCAATTCTTTTATATTATTTTTGACGTAAGCGTACTGTGTCTCTCAAGGAAAAATTTGGGTTCTCAATCGGTAATTTTCGTCGGTTCCGCCTTTGAGGTCAAAGAAGAGATAACCATAAGGTCACTTGGTTGCATCTCTATAAGCTTCTCGTAGATACTGTTTTTCAGAAAACATTTGTCGTGCTAAAAATGATATGTGCGATGCATCTCTTGGATTTTTGAATAGTATAATATGATGTGAGTGTAATGGAAGATACTTGAAATGGGAATAAGGGCAGCATAAAAAATTAGCTGGCGAGTGAAAATAAACAATGGGCGACAACGTATCCCCTTACGACTCATAAAAAGTAAAAGTTAAAACAACTTCAACCGAAACTTTACGATAAAAGCTAAAAGCCACGACGTTGTTAAGCAGAAAGCAATGATAAAGAAGTATAAACAACCCATACAGAAGTGAAAAAGTACACAAAACATAAAAGCTAATAACGCTTGGCATATAACAGTTATAAAAAAAAAAACTCGTAGAGAACAATAAAAGAAAGGTACATAGACAAATACCTAAAAGACAGAAAACATTTTCTCACATGCCTACGTTCCGATAAAAAAAAATATATTTAAAAAATACAAAATAAAAAAAAATGACATGACTACTCACCATCTGGCCCTTCGATACAAACTTAGGTGTACACGTAGTACCTGAAGCATCCGGTTAATTATATGGCAGGAAGTGCCACGTCGTACAATAGGAGTGGTGGCCAGTGACGGTAGATAAACATACAAAATGAATTAAGATTAAGGAAATACACCTACAAAAAAAAAAAAAAAAAAAAAAAAAAAACCTAACCTCGCGAATATGGCGGAAATTTGCTTCCTGAACAGAGGGTCAACTAAATAACTAAAAACTCTGCCACATCCCTATATAGTATCAAAACCCTTTACACTAGTAGCATACAAGAACAGACAAAGCTTTGCTTCCTCAATACACGAAATAATACAACAGTATAACAAAAGAGAAGGCGAACATTCGGTTCCTCGACCCGGAAACCACTGAACCCCATTAAGCTCATAATAAGCTCGAATTTTACGTTCAGAAAGCTACTCAAGCTCATAGCCAGTTCTTAAAGCGCATGCCCAACCCATCAAGCTCATCTCTCATCCATCAAGCTCCTATGAAGCTCATGAAAACTCATAAAGCTCCGAGAAATAAAGCGAAAAAGGGGTATCTCATTACCCATATATACTACATCTACCGAATGGGGGTATCGCCAATTTGACATTTCTCGTAGCGTTGAGTTTATAAGACAAACAGCGTCCGTTACGAGGATGAGGATTCTGTAGATATTTTATAACCTTACTGGCTACATAGATTGGAAATAAGATATGTGTAGGAGCGGAGACTTAGCCCTCAGTAGAAATGTTGCTGGGCAGGAGTATACTCCATCCCTCTCACTCAATTTAACGACAAAATCCCCATTTTGCTCCCTTAAAATGTACAAATATTGCAGTAAGTTTCTTAATATTTGAACGGTTACACCAAATTACATCTAAGGACCCTCATATACTCAAAAATCCCCAAAAGGAAGGGGTGTTCATACCGCATTAGATCTTTCCCCCCTGCAGGAAGATAGTTACATACCGCATCTAGTCGTCCACCCTTAACCTCCTCCTACTCGAAAACAGCTTCTTACACCTATGGACCTCCTAATTCGCAGAAGACGGGACTGCAAACAAATGGCGTTTTACCAAAAAAATTGGCCTTGATTTGAAACATAGTTTTTAAGACCGTGCACGTTTCATGTAAAGATCTTTGTGTGAAATATTTAGTCCCCGTCCCGTTGGAAAGCTGTTCACCCTGTTAGGGGCAATCTTAACATAAACCGTCCCACCCACACTTTATATTCTGCACTACCCGACCTCTTAATAATCGCGTTGTAAGACACTCAGGTTTTAAGAGCAGCCCCTTGCTACCATGGAAGTACAGCCTCAGAGGTAGTACTTCCATCTGTCCATGTTGTTACGTATGCATTCTTGAGAAGTGTAAAATTAAACCTAATCTCCATCCAGGGGGTTAAAATAAACCGAGAATACAAAGATACCACACTCAGTTGATCTTACCTCACTCTGGTAATCTCTGTCTGTCACCTCTCCACCACCTCCGTCTTTGCCATGCTATAAATAAAATACAAGATCAAGTTGATCAACGACATACCAGTCTTACATCCAATAAACAGTCACGTGATGAATAGGCGAACGGGAAGGAACAATAGCCTAGACCATTAACTTCCAAGTAAAGTCTGAGTTGTTTTCAACATTTTTATGATTTTTATCTTGTTATGTTGTTGCAATCTTGTATTTTGCCTACCGTCTCTAATAAGCTATGCATACATGACAGTTACTTGTTGCTACTTACTGCATAACAAGAGAACGAGGTAGAGCGTCAGTACCCTAATATACCTCTTTCTAACGTAGTTGTGTCACCATGTAAAATATTTACGGCGGTAATTTTACTTTAACCTCAAACCGTAAATCCTTGCCTGATAAATCTTCAAAAGAACCGTTAATCGTGAAGGGAAAGGGAAATCCATCCAAGTCAGCAGTACTCAGCTGAGATTTTAGCTAATGGTTCTTTTTAGATTACAGAGCTCAGGTAGGAGGCTGCCACTAGACGCTCAGGGCTGCATTTTCCACAGGGGAATGTTTACCCCGTCAAAAAAAAAAAAATCCAAAACCAAACTGAAAAAAGGCTCACTTGAAATAGTGAAACGCTAAAACCTTCTGGGTAATGGTTGCTGTTAACGCCTTTTAGACCTGAGAAAGCGTATACGAAGGTTCCCTCAGTCCCAAAGTTTCCTAGGGATGTTACCGGTCCCGACCGCAAACGGGCTCTTATGCGGGTAACCAGGACTGACGATTGACGAACGGATCCCCTTTCCTATGCATCGGAGATATAGTCAAGTTGTTCTTTTCTCCGCAAGTCAAGTCAACTGCTGCTATTTTAGCGACTCGAGTCAATTCATCGACTCGAATCTCCGTGTTATTTTAATAGGGGAAATTCCCCAGAATTTTCAAGTCACCTAGAGTCAGAGGGTTGAGACTCGAGTCGCGACTTTACTACATCTCTGCATAGTATGCATGGCTGATGCGCACATCACAACTGAAGCAGAAACGTTAAAGAACTTACTATTGTTTCTCACACGGTGCCACAACACAGAATATCATATGATTTTCTTTAAATATATGTTAAAAATCAATGAGCTTGTGAGATATCTTATTGTCCTGGTTTCTCCTACAAAGTGATTTGACTGAATAAAATGTTAGTCTTAACTATTCTCCTTACAGTCTCATTTTCTAAAGCATGAAGTCTTAATAATGTTCAGAAGTAGATGCATTTTGTGGGGCCTAAACGACTGTCCACACCAAGTAGCTTACTAAGAGGGGAAAGGTTTGCACCGATTATCAGTCTGGCATGGCAGCGTGTTATGCCAAAACCGAAAAATCACTATAATTGGCATTCTCCAAACATTTAATCAGTTCATAGCTTTGTTGAATTTGGCACCAGTTTGTATCCAAGCAACCTTAACAAGCCAAAAATTTCACAAGCGGAAGGGCGTTGGACATCACCCCTTCCTTGAAAACGCACTTAAGTGAGAATTTCAAAACATGTAAGTAGTTCAATATGCTTTCCCAAAGATTGCACCATTATGTATTTACGTCATCTTACAACTAAAAAAACTTCTCAAAAAACAGGTGAGTCTCACCCAGGGCAGTAGCCAGGGTCATATGTTGGGGGGGGGGGGTGAAGGTCCCACATTCCGACTGACTGGATGATTTTTTCCAACTGAGTGGCAGCGTGTACTGTGCACTTTTTTACGCACCCTGCTTTTTTTGTATACATTAGTGGGGATCCTTCCTTTGTCACTACACAAAGGTACCGTCCTGGGGGAGGGATGTAAGGGGGTGAGGGTGTCTCCTTCCCTTTTAGAATTTTTTGTTAATGTAAGTTTGCTTAGATGCAAAATGGTGCTTTCTTTGGGAATTTTTTGAGCTGCTCAGGTGCGGTGGAACGGAAAAATTATTGGGGGGGGGGCTGAATGCCAGGAAGACTATGTAAGCGGAGCGCCACCATTGGTTGGTGCGGAGCGTAGAAGAAAATTTTTGGCTTAACAAACCCCTCAGATGGCCGGAAACGGCACTTCCAGAGTGTTTTAATCTGCACGTACCCAGCCTTGAAATGTGCATCTCAAGTCTGCGATTCCTCAATTAATGAAAGAAGAAGAAAAAAAAGAAAGAAAAAAAGAACAAAAAAAAGAAGAAGAAAAAAAAGAAAGAAAAAAAGAACAAAAAAAAACAATGTATGAGAAACGTTTAAATGTGTTTCTAAGCCGAGCGCCACCATTGGTTGGTCGTGGAGCGTACAAAAAAAATTTTGGCCTAACAAACCCCTCAGATGGCCGGAAATGACACTTCCTAAGTGTTCTAAGCTGCATGTACCCAGCGTTGAAATATGGATCTCATGTCTGCACTTGGCAAATATTGGGAGGAGGGGGGCTGAACGTACCTTTATCCTCCTCAATTTTTCGTTGGGGCTGGGCCCCTTTAGCCTCCGCGTCCGCCGCCACTGGCTCATATATGGCTAAAAAATGTTCATAATTTGGCGAATTCAGCAGCAGTAGGGATCCTTCCTTTGTCACGACGTAAAAGGTCGTGCTGGGGAGGGGTAATTTTTTATTAATGTAAGGTTGCCTAGATGCAAAATGGTGCTATGTTTGGGATTTTTTGAGCCGTTCATATATGGCTGGGTCGATAATTTATAGTGAATTTTAATTTCTGGTTAGGTGAAAGAAGAGTTAGTTGTCTTAGAGAAAAATACGTTGTCGACAAACCCCCTGACGACCTCTTTTATCCCTTTTTTATCTTCTTTACTGTCTTTTATTCGAACATTTTTTTTTTTTTGAAAAATACGTGCATGGAGTCAACAGAAACATTCTTAGACTATTACGAAGATTTTCCTTATCTTCATTGTGCACTACAATAGGGTACCTAAAGCTGGCAGATACCTGGAAGCCGGATCAATTATGTAAAATTGGGCAAAGACATAATGCTTCTTACCAGATGATAATATAGAGAATGACACCAAGCACTTTACATCTATCGGATTTTTACTAATTTTGAACGAAAACTTCAGACGAATGGCTTCCAGTCTGATAGGTATAGCAAAAGGAATGAAGGACTAAAAGGCGCATTTCAGAATGCTTTTTGGTCGTAAGTGTATTAACAATCACTTTCTATACCGATAATGGCTGCGCGGGAAGCGTTCGGCATTTTTGTTTTTTTGAAAAATGTATAGCGTCAAATACGTATTTTCAACCTTCCACATCATGCTACAAATTAGATTGAAAGATCCCATATTGATGCGAGACCCTACAGATGTATGGAGATGTATCTCTCTTTTTTCGGAAAGTGTTGTGATCGGAATAGTTCCATGTATAATAACCTTTAGTTAATAATGGTAATGAGATGAAGGGCAAACAGTGACGCATGCGCGCCAAGCGCGCCGAAATTCTCATTAACTAAGATGTCAAAGGACAGTTTTAATTCGATTTTACGTGAAGAAAATGTTTGGTATTATTCTTACTTGATCTAGTTGGAAAATAGATACAAAGTTGACATAGGCTCAGTCGGAAAAATATGCTAGACTGAAGAATCAGAAATTCCAACTGGTATTTCAGATTTTCTGACTACCGTCGCTCTGACGAACTTGGGGGGTGAGACACCCCCACACCCCCTCCCGAACGCGACGGCCCTGGTCTCACCGTCCGATAAGTATGTGTTTCTCCAAAACTCCCGGAACACCCACCCCCTTCCTAACCAAAAAAAGAAAGAGGAATATGACACGAAGCATAATCAGTACTAGGCTTTCCCAAAGGCAACACCAATTTTGATCTATATGTGACATTGTATAAGCGCAAAGTCCTCCCTTTACACCTTCTCTTTCGTTTCGAACCCCCGACCTTGCAGCCGGAAGGTCGGGGGTTTGAAACCTGGCCGGGTCATACCAAAGACTATAAGAATGGAATCTACTGCCATTGTGCTTGGTGCACAGCATAAGCAATGGAGTAAGGAAAACAAGCCAGTGAGCCCCAACTAGAAAAAAGGCCGTGGCCGGCCCGACTGAAACCAATTGGTTAGAAACTGAGCCGTAAAACCTCATCTAACTAGCTTTAGACCTTCTCTTAAAACTCTGAAACCGTTGGGTAAAAAGGTTGGGTAAATAGCTAAGTGTCCAACATGGATTGGTTATTAACCAGCTAACTGGTAAAAAGTTAATCAAATCCTCTGGGTACATGGAGACAGTAGTAATTAAACAACAAGTGTTTTGCCGCAATTTGGTTAAATTAATAACATTTTGCGCCAAAGACATAACAATGTCGTCATATATCTGCTATTGGCTGCATAATCTGTACGACACGACGAAAATTAACTACCATAGTGAACTCCTATTCTAGCAGTATAATTGGCGTGAATTGGACAAAAAGTTGTAAACACAGTAAGATGTCTGAACAAACCAGAGGCAATTCTCGAAAGATGGTTATGAACGATATCATTTTCGTTGCTCGGGGTGAAGATAAAAATTTTCATTATCCCGTGTGTGGACTCGGGAGGGAACGTTAAATCCGGGCCTCACCTCCAAGACTACACACGAGTCACGACATGACCCAAAAAGCCGTTGCGTCGGCTGTAGTGGCGGTGTGAATACTTCCACGACTACGATTTCTTCGATTCCGCCGGGTCGTATGGTGTCGGCTAAATTAAACATTTTCAATCCTAGACGGATGAAGTTAGTAGTCGTACTCTGGTTTGGCCAATCTGTGAGTAGCGTTCACTCACATGGTTTTTTAGGGTTGTTACTATATGACGATATCGGCCAAAATATCGATATGCAATTTTGCTCCCGATATCGTTTATGAAATTGCCCAAACGATATCGTGAAATTCCCACCATCATGCCATGCATACAACATCGACAGGAGTTGAGCATTTCACCACGTTTTGCTTTGATATCTTTCATTTTAAAAAGCGATGTTTAGTTGTCAATTCACAGTGGCGTCACCAGACTTTTTATTCTGGGGGGCACAAGGGGGGCACAACAGTTCGATGAGGGAACACAACTAGATAGTGGCAGATGCGGTATGTTGTGTGATCGCCGGCCTGGGGGAGGGTTTAAGGGGAGGGGGTGTGCCCCCTCCCCTTCGAAAATTTTTGAAAAATTAGGTGTCCTTACATGCAATTTTGTGCCACATGCGTTACCTTTTGTAGAAAAATTTGTGTTGAAAAATTTGCGAATTTTTAGGAACTTAAAAAATACCCATGGATTGAGAAATTCTCGTGAAAGTGAAAAACGTGCATGTGTAATGTCGAATCAACGATCAAATATTCGTTCAATTGAGGACTTTTCGATTAATGTGAAATTCTCATGATCCATGAACTGAGTGATTGGGGTCATACGGGACTAAAGTGAGCATAGAATTTTATTTCACATATTTCTCTTTCAAAATTTATTGGAATTGTTTATTTTTTTCCAAGAAGAAAATACAGAACAGTCTCGTCGAAATTGCTGGCACTGAGTTTGCACCACAATTGGCAATGCAAGCGGCAGACATTCCACGGCACGTATGAAACAGCATCATTCACTATTTTGATCAATGAGTCATCTAGTCCGCTAAGCGGACGTATTACCGCTACACTTTATCAGGGTGTATATTCACACCTGTTGTGGCTGCGAGGGTTATGGATGGATTACCAGGACCGATGCTCAGCCTCCGACACATCAGTGAACACCGTGTGTTTTGTGAGATGGGTCGATTTCGTCATTAAAAAAAAGCTACAAATTGCTGCCTTTTCTTGTACTAAGAAGAATTAAATCATATGAAACCTGGTAGTCGAATACCCTGACTACAGAACTTACAGAAGATCTATATTTTTTTGAAAATCTCAAATCTCAGTTGGGGGCACACAGTGGGGCACAAGGTTTTCCGGGGGGCACGTGCCCCCTGCCCCCCCCCCTTGGTGACGCCACTGTCCAATTCAATGACCAACTAAAGCTTCGGAATAAACTGTCTGTTTCTTCATTCATAGCACATAAGTTCCGCGTTTGAATTGATTCTCACCTACTCATTGTATGCCTACTAATTCCCCTTCACAAAATGCAGAGCCTTTGATATCCCGTCCGCAGTAGAAGCCCAAATCTCCTTATTAGTACATAGAAGGTTTTACACTTTCTCAGTATATATCGTTATCGATAGCCCAAGTCGCTCACAGAACGAACGCTAAAACAGAAATACCCGGAAGCTCACAATATTTCAGTGTATACACTTGGCGATTTTACACCATCCTAGCGTGCTTTATATTCATAAATAGAGTGTGTAGGCTTACACGTGTTTGTTTTGAGTATTTCATATAGCAGTACGTAATGCATGAACACACTATATATCCATACAAAAATGTCTGTTCGATTCATGCTATAGCTGTGCGCAAATAAATGGGAACGCAGCTAGCAAGGTTACGAGTTTGGAACCTTGGGCCGGGTGCGACTTTCATGCACAGCTTATATCAGGGTCTCCTTTCAGACATCATTATTGCGTAACTCATAAAAGGACAAGCCACATTTCAATTTTACACACATTAACGTGCATTGTTTTTGCATAAAAGAACCCGCTGTAACTACAGCAAACTATGATGTAATGACTGGAAATTTAGCGGTACAAGCAGCTATTGAAAATACCGTAATTTCCCATACCTTGCCAAATGTTCTAGCGAGGTGTGTAACTTTTGTACAGAGCAGGTGCGTAGCCTAATGTCTTAGTTTTTGCATGCAATTACGGACCTATACACATGCTGTGACTTTACTATGCCTTCATCGATGATCGTGCGTTCACTTGAATTTCTGTACAGAACACGAAAATGGCCTTATGTATCGGTGTTTGCAAACATGTCGGCCCTGTATATCAAATGTACGATGAATGACTGGGAATTTGATACTTGAGTTCGTTCATTGAAAAATTTGGGTGCAGATTAAAAAGAAGTGAGTAAAATGATCACTAGATCTCGACGTACAAGTTTTAAAAGCTTGTGCAAATTGTGAATATCGCTGTGCATGGTCAGTAGAGCCAGTAATGCAGTAGCCTACACTGTTAATACGGAATATGGACACCGTTTAAACGGTAAACGAACGTTTATTCCGACCGTTGAAATGTTTAGGAGATAAAACGGAATTTGAGAGCCCTGAAGTCTGTTACTGTCAGTATGACAGTCTTTATCACAAATTACGGCATTGGGGATGCCCCACTGATAGGGCAAGTGCCATGTAGGCCTGCTGTCATTTTTTACATGGTGCCTATAGTTAGTAAACACAAATGCGGGATCACGCGATATCGCGATATCGTTTGGGTTTTGAAGGAACATTTTTCCCGATATCGATAACGAAAATTTCATATCGCAACAACCCTAATGGTTTTCCTGTCCTGCAACCAGCAATAACCACAAGCTCGTTGCTCGTTTAAATACTATTCTGGGAGTAGGCTCTGAAACGCGATTTTCTTCCTTCAAGTTACATATTAAGGTGGGTAAACTCAGTTGTGTGATATGTCGTATGCACATGCTTGTTTACACTAGGCGTCTTTACTAAGCTTTCTTCAACATTTTAATAAATATAGTTAAAAATGTCTATAATAAGTGTGGCCGGAAAAAATATTCCTTGGCCAGATTATTGGCAAAATACGGCAATTCCTAGGGTAGCACAGGTTTCCCCTCTGGCAAAAACTGCTCAGCCCCAGAAAAATATCCCTACGCTTACGTGTGTTCTGATGATTCCGTTTGGCAATGGGTAGGTTGCAGTGTTAAGCCTTTTGTGACGCGCTGACTCTTCCAGCGTGTACCTGAGAAGTGGGTCAGAATGCAAATATTAACTTGGTTACACATGCATTTGTAGAGTTAGGCCACGAGTGTTTGGAGGTTATGATTCTCCTTTTCTACCGCTAGGATAACAGGTATCATACCACTAAAGTGTACAAACATAGCACATTCCCAGGCGTTTCCTATTTGGGCGATGGCGCAGTGTGGACCATGGGTGATGAAAGGATATGAGTTCATGTTTGCAATGGGGGTGTTGCAGCATAGAAGATAAAAGAGACCCTAATCTCGATGCAAAATGAAGGGGAAAATGTATTTTGGGCACATTTGTGAAGTGTGAAGGTGTCGAAAAATCATCACCCTTACAGAAGCTCTCGTACTGTGAGCTGAAACTTCCAAAAGACACGGTACACATATTTTGAACAATGTGGGAGGCTTACTTGTGAGCCTGTTCCTGTTGAGAATTTTTGCAAGGGTCCAGGCTACGAAATGGGCCAACTTCAGGGTACATGTCAAAGAAGGATTAATTGGTAGGGGGGGGGGTACGTGCAGCTTGCTTATGACGCTCTGGCGGTAAGAGTCGGAGCTGTGTGGCATGGTGTTTTCGTAGCTTTAGGAAAGCGCCAGAATGTCTATGGTTCATGTACATTATCTTCGACGGGAGAGGTCTTATCGGACCATTGGTGGTCGTCGCGGTGTGGCTCTCGCTTTAGGCGTACTGTGTAAACTAAGGATTATTCTTAACGTAAAGCTTAACTTTGGCCTCTATCTTAACTAGGCCCGTAGGTTGGTCTAATGTTCAGCTCACTTCTTTTACATGTTTGAAATACCAAAAATAGTCTTATATGGCAAACGTCTCCTACAAAAAGAGCGGTTCAAAACCGAAAAATCAAACTTTGTAGTTTGTGGCATGTACCATAAGCTATATCATGGGAGGGGGTAGGTACTGTATTGCTCATGCTAACTGACATAAGTAGTTCAGCTGAAATTTAGAACGTAGATTTATTCACTTGTATAATTTTCAGGCCTAGATACGTAGTGCTACATACTGAAGGCAATAGTCCTAGTACACAACATTGTCAAGAATTCGCAAATTCTGTACATTTCATTCGGTGGATGTAAGCAAAGGCATGTTAACTTTCAACCAATCAGAAATTTTGTTTACCTTTACTCTCAAATTAGTGAATGAATTAGTACGCAGGTCTACCATTCACAAGTAATGAATCATAGACCCAGTCATGGTCGTAAATATTTATCGTTTGTGTTATGATTGATATTCAATCAGAGAAGAAGTCGCTTTTACGCTTTGCGTTCTTTTACTTTCTTGGGACTTAGCCAACTCCAGGTTTGCGGAGCTCTCTTCAAAGTTTTTAAGCAAAATTTGCTCTCGGAAGTTTCTCCATATCTGCCATGGCAGGCAAGTACGAGATAACATGTATTTAGTCTTATTGGCGAAGTTTGTCCTATCCGTGTTTAACAAAGGGCGCAAACATAAAGTTTCTCGGGGGGCGGATAGTTCGAAGTGGAGCAAATGGGTTTTTGAAAGGTTTGCCACTACAAGGAGTTTCGTCATTGTCCGGACGCTTTCACATAATTGGGTCAACAAAAAAAAATGTTGACATTTGTATATTAATGCAGAAGAGAGGATTTTTGCATTTCATATTTGGATGCAATCTTAGGTTAATCAATGAATGGAATTTTAGGAATGATGAATGCAACTCATTAACTTGGAAAAGTCGGTGTACTTGTACAACATGGTAATTTTACAAACTTTGAATATCGTTAACATTCTCCGATGAAAAGTTTCAACATCAGAATGGTCACTTATGATCTGGTAGTATGTGCTTTGTGGTGCAGTTTGTCATTTACAATCAATGATGTCAAGATTGAGGAAATTTCACTTTGTCAGACATATCAAGATAGCTGTGAGTATTTCGCATATTTTACGATGATAGTTAGTCAAGTATTTAGAATGATAAATGTATGAACTTTAAAGGTGAGCTTAGCTTTAGAACCACACTTTTGGTGTTTGCTTCACTAAGGTTTCACCCACCCTTAACTCTCTCCCCGTGTTGTCTCACACCACCCTGCTTTTGTAAAGATTTAAATGTGTGTCATATCATTTCACGTCCATAGTTAGAGGAGTAAAATACTGCATTTTTAAAATTATAAACATCGGAAGGGAATTTAATGAATTATTATAATTGAATTATTATCACTCATTATTCATTATTTAATGAATTATTTTAGGCTTATCGGTTCGGTACCCAGTCTGACTGGTTTTCTGTCTCCTCAACGATTGGTCATTTAATAATTATGACGTGCCAATTTCAGCCAATCATAAACTTATCCCATCACAGCTACTTCCTGCTTTAAAAGAAAGGTTTCAACAACAAATTTCATACGTAGAAGAAGAACTAAATTATCTACGCAATCTGGTAAAAGTTCTATTCGAAATGGACATGTAGTAACGGTATTCGAGATGTCAGAAAAAGCAGTAACTTCATTTGTGAACTAAAGTGACTTGAGGCAAGCAGGGGTTATAATTATCACTTCCTCTCATAGCAGACTTTTATTCTTGCTAAATGCACCCAAGGTATTTTGGAAATTGGAAGTATAAACCAGAAAGCCAAACGGCTTTGTGATTCCTTGCCGTAGAAAATGTTGGGATTTTCTTGGGAATACTTGGGAATTTTTTCCTTTCGACCTCTGGTGACACCAAATGACCTTTGACCTCCCAAAAATAAAAAGTGTCTTTTGCTGAACGTTAAAGCATCCATGTACCAAGTATGAAATCTATTCAAGCTTCCTGCATTGAGATATCGTGTTAACAGAGTTCTCAGATTTTGACCCCTGTTGACACCAAATGACCTTTTACCTCCACCAAAGAAAACGGTTGTTCTTCTCACCATTAACTATGCACATACTGTACCAAGTATAACATCTGTCTAGGGTTCCTACCTTGAGATATCTTGTTAACAAGGTTTTCAGTGTTTGACCCCCATATACCCCAGATGACCTTTGACTTCCACCAGAGACAACAGGGTTCATCTTCTCACCATAACACATCCATATACCTACGTCTGAAATCTATCCCAGCTCCCTATCTTGAGATATCTTGTTATCAAAGTTTTCACCCCTGATGACATCAGATGACCTTTCACTTCCACCAAAAACAATAAGGTTCTTTTTCTTACCATAACGCATCTATATGCTAAGTACGAAATCTATCCAAGCTTTCTACCTTGAGATATCGTGCTAACAAGATTTTCAGAGTTTGACCCCCGTGTCCTCAAATGACCTTTGACCTCCACCGAAAACAATGGGGTTCTTTTTCTCAACATGACAAATCTATAGACCAGATATGAAAAGCGTCTGCCATTACTTTCTTGAGATATCGTGTTTACAAGCCATTTACAAAGTAAGACCTTCGATGACCTCAGATGACCATTGATCTCTAACAAATCAATAGTGTTCTTTCTCTCAACATGTCGAAACCATATACCGAATATAAAAAAAATATTCGGTATATGGTTTCGTCATTGTGTGGTGTTGCTTTCTTGAGAAATCGTGTTTACAAGGTTTTCGGTTTTTGACCTCTGGTGACCTCAAATGACCTTCGATCCCCACCAAAAACAATAGTCTTCTTTCTCTTAAATACAAATTTATATATCAAATATGAAAGGTGTTTGTCATTGCCACATTGTGATATCGTGTTAAGAAGCCATTTACAGGGTTTCACAGTTTAGCTTTGGGTGACCTCACATGACCTTTGACCTCCACCAAATCAGTAGGCTTCTTCCTCTCAATATGACAAATCTATATACGAAAAACGAAGTGTCGGTCCTTGCTACTTTGGGATAGAGTGTTTACAAGGTTTTCGTTTTTTTTTTTTACCTCCGGTGATTTCAAATGACCTTTGACTCCACCAAAGACAATTGGGTACTTCCTCCTAGCATGACAACTCTATATACCATATGCACATACTCTCATAGATGTTACCGTACTTATCTGACCCAAATTTCCATGTTATGAAATCCTGAACCTATGTAATTTCGAGACTAAGACGAAAGTTGTCCTTGACAAACTCATCCATGACGGATCGCGGATCGCGACATCTCTCACCAGCACATAGATGAGCCGACCGATTCGGACTGTACATTTGACTAATGAACATAGGCGTACCGGCCCTTCCAATTGAGGTGGGGGGCAGAAAATTTTTTGCCCGAATCTTGTACGCCAATGCTAATGAAAAGACTGAAAGTATGGCCTGGCTAGATCATTGAAGAAATGACTCCTTCTTAACATGCATTGGAAACATAAATTATTCATAACTGTTGATTTACATGTGTGTGCATCAGCACCATTCATGGGTTGTCCAAATGACATGACCTTTAGATTTTGAGACTAAAGCGCGGGTCACACTACAGCGATTTCGGATCGGATTACGGTCCGATTTTTTGAGTTTTAGTTAGAATCTTCTCCATCTCTGGTCGGAGGGAACCAAAAATTTGCCACTCTGTGTAAATATATGATTTGTATCAGAGGACTATGTAAATGAAATGTAACCTAATTATTTCGTGACGTCACATCGACAGACAGTTTTTATCGGACAACGCGTGTCCGATAAAAGCTGTCCGTCGATGTGACGTCACGAAATAATTCGTTACACATTTCTTTTTCATAGTCATGTGATACAAATCATATATTTCCCAGAGTGGCAAATTTAAGGTTCTTTCCGGCCAGGGATAGAGAAGACTTTAACTAAAACTCGAAAAAAAAAATCGGACCGTAATCCGATCAGAAATCGCTGTAGTGTGACCCGCGCTTAAGATGACGGTTTCCCTTCGCAAACTCGTCGGTGTACGTACGTTGACGTGGGATGCTAGAAGCGTGATCACATGCCTAACTTGTATGACACATTTGAGAAACCAAATGCGCTGGAACAAGATGTGCACAAATGTATTGGGCAATTTGTTTTTCTCAATACACGCAAATATAGCATGAAGATAAAACGACGGTTTCCCTTCGCAAACTCGTCGGTGTACGTACGTTGACGTGGGATGCTAGAAACGTGACCACATGCCTAGCTTGCATGACACATTTGATAAACCAAATCCGCTGGAACAAGATGTGCACAAATGTACTGAGCAATTTTGTTTTTCTCAATACACGCAAATATAGCATGAAGATAATACACAACCTAGGAAATTTTGGGGGGCTTGAGCGATTTTTTGAGGGGGGCTTGAGCCCTCAAAGCCCCCCCCCCCGAAAAATCGGGCCTGTGAAGGACCCCAAAGTTCCCCCTACAACAAAGTGAAAACAAAGAGGAGCCTCTCCCATAGGGGTATCTAACCTTATCTCGTTCCCCAAATTCTACGGATTCTGTACATTGCTTTGAAAAGTTGACTTGAAAAGAAAATACGAAGAAAAACCTTACGGTAAGTTTGGAAGAAATTAAGTTAAACAAAAGCGTTCAGTAATGATGAGGGCAGGAGGGGGTGTCCGCTTATAAAGCTGCAGATACGAAAATCGATCGACAAACTCTTATCCTGATTTGAGTCCTCCAGAATCGTAAAAGGGACCTAACTTATCAGTTTAATCTTTTTAAAGAATCTGATGAAATGAGGTTGTAGATCCCGTGCAAATCCAAGTTCGTGGGATACGCGCCTCCAATGATAGATGATAGTAATATCCTGTCATGTGCAACGTTTCCAAATTATGGCGTAGTGTTTTCTGAGTGTGCTGAGTGTGGTGACGTATTAATAATGCGTTAGGCAAAGTATTTTTTTTTTTGTTCCTTTCTAAAATACAGGAAAGAAATCTTTGCTACCTCCCTGTGTGTAATAAAGCTACATTACTGTTGCCTGTTGATCTACATTAGGTACCAGTAGCGTAACTGGGGTGATAGAAGTGGGGGAGGGGGCAAGGATGAAAATAAGGTAAATATACCGACAGCATATAGTCAATGTACCGACATTTTGTCAGAGGGTTATCACTTAACAAATCACCACGCACCCGTGCCCCCCCCCATCTGCCCATCCATCCCAAACCTTTCAATATTTTCTCATACCTTCATAGTTCATAAAACTACAAAATATCAATAACCAGGGGCGTCGATTTGATTTTGGAAGTGGGGGGACATCTGGCCTAAAACTTTTCTCTTATCCTGGTGAGGAGTCTAAGAGGAGGAGGGCCAGATGCAAAATGGTGCCAAATGTTTCAATGTTTTGGGTATCTATGAAGATTTGCGATATACGTCATTGCCCAAAGGAAAACTGCATACAGGCTCAGCCAGGGATGGTGACCGGATTTACCGACATGGGGGCCAAGCGCCCTGACTAGGGACCAACTACTCTAGGCCCCGACGGATAAAATAGGTTGCTGAAATGATGTCGATCGCAAAATATAAGGCGCGGAAAGCACACCGAAAAAATTGGGATTATATTAATATTGAAAAAGATTTCATATTTTTGTTTTCATTAAAAAAAGTTGAAAAAGTGTGGGTTTTTATTAAAAAAATCTGCCCTCCTTAAGAGCAAACCAAGAAATTTGATGGTGCGACTGCATGGCCTTCTTCGTGGAGGACATTTTTCGTCTTACCCATTTAGGCTCCCAGACGAAACTAAAAAATCTTTTTCCTTACACCATATATTTGCCACGATGGTCAGGTTGAAGAATCGTCCAAAAGATAGGAAAAACAAGTTAGAATTTCGCAAGTCTCAGCTCATTTTTGTGTTTCTATTGAATCACAACTACAATATTTGTGGAACCTTTAACGTTGAATAAATCCAGTATGTTGGAAATGACGGGGCATTACATCTAGATAGAACTGAAGATGAAAGCGCGCGTAGCGAACGAAAATTTTTTGAAGTTATAGAAAGAATTTTTACAGGACTTACTGCCTACTGGCCTGATAAGGAGCTATGTAGAATACGGTACTTTCTGAGCATGTTAAATATACTATATGCCTATTGAGTTCCACAGTCGGCGGATGTACCGACAAGATCAGCAAATGTACCGACAGACTATCCCAGGACTGCAGCAAGTGGGGGCGACCCCCCCCCCCTTACGTTACGCTACTGTTAGGTACCAGTGGTAGGGCAATAGGCAGAGGATTCCTACACCACCGTTTCCTATGTAGATTAGTTTGTGTTCCTTAACTGAAAGATTGACTTTCAGGCTAATAAAGCCTAGTGGACCCTGATCCAGCTAGGAAGGCTGTTCCGATTAACAGAACGACGGTTTACATTCTCATTATTATATTATTCCAATACTGCATAAAGGTGTTTGGAAAAGAATCATCTGAGTTGACATGATTTATTACGTCATAACAAGTACAGAAGAAAGTTGTAACAAACTACATCTATTTGCTTTCCTAAGCGCCAAGTATTCTGAACACTGTAAAATAACAGTCTACCTCTGCATTAACCACGATAACATGACGCCAAATATACCAACACGGTTAACCTAAAGCCCATTGTTTGGGTTCCACGACAGTCTTCATTTCATGAAGTCATATTTTGATGTTTGCGGAGGTAATTACCAATTAGAGAGATCTGAAATGTAATATGATATGATTCCAGACAATCATCTCCTTTTCAACTATGAATTGATAAGCACTGGAGTTATTTTATTATGAATATTGTCCTTTACAACGTATATATTAGCCATGTCGGCTGTGTCTTAAAGTCCAGCATAAACAAACTATCTATTTTCTACCTACCAGGGTTTGTAGAAAATACTGATCGTCACCTTCATCCTTCCCGCAAGAACTTGGTTGGCTTATCCATGTAACTCCCATGGTCCTTTCTCCAGGCTATTAGGAGGAACGGACCAGGGATAGGGTTATATTGGGTCCTTTGCCAATTTTCTTTATATTAATTTTGGTAATCATACTTTAAGCAAGTTTAAATGATATTGCCGAAGACTGGATAAGGTGGTTTTAAAGCTAAATTGCTTAACATATGTCAGTATATAATAATCGTTTCCTAATAACAATGTTGTCTGTTCTTCATCTTAGGTTCAATTGATGACTCTTTGTGAGGAAAGAACGTCATCAATCATAAAAAAGGCTTTTAATTTGAAGCTGTCAGTTTATTTGATATAAACGATTCTTATATTAATCCTTGTATCAACAGAAAATAGCGACCAGATATAACAGACAGAACTATGTGGGGATGCAACGGATCCAAAATTTTAGATCCGGTAGGAACCGGATTTTGCCAAATAGTATTCAAATCCGGCCGGACTTTTCCGGGCGGAACCGGATTTTTGCACTTTCGAAGAGGCGGATTAAAGAGTAGTTTTCAGGACAAGAGCTGGGTGGGAGTTGAGGAGAAGTCGTGTGTATGTATGGAGGCAAGGGAGCTCGTTGTTTACTAAATTGAAATTGAAAAGTAAAATTACTTAAAATACCACCCTCCACTTTTTCAACTTCACAACAATTCTTTAGACTGTGTAAGGAACAGTAGCCGTTTACAATGGAATCATGTTTTGAACAAAATGACTAAGATTGTGCAGTGTCAAGGAAGAATAGATAGAGATTGTACGGTAAGTATTTAAGCATTTGAGTTGCATTTGGAATGTGGGCCTGTGGGATAACTGTGGATAGACTAACTCTAAATTTTTCTTCATTGTTACCTCCAGAAAAGTTGGATAATCATGTGCATATGTGCATAAGACTATACTCTTAGACAACAAAATGAAAGTTGCGTCACTGTCAGTGAAACTATGACGGGCTGGGATTACCTAACTTCATACCACAACAGATTTAATGGGTAAATTCACAGATGTAAGATGGATAAAATTCAGAAAAAAAAATTGCACAGTTGTTGTTAAATTCATCTCACTGCAACCCTTATCTTTCAATCATAGATATAATTCTGGCTAAAAAAATTCCTGCACTTTTGTCAACAATCCCGCAGGCTTTAAAATTGAATGTTGGGATTTGCTGCATATGTTAATATGACCTGTTGGAAAAAGTTGGCTTTTATTTTGCATCTTATCAAGGTCACCCCTCCCCCATTTCTAAAAGGGGGACTACCCTCACGCCCCAAATTCAGTTACCTAGTGCCAATAGTGCTCTGTTTATATTGGTATAACGGTTAGGAACGTGTGATGTTTACTCTAGTGTTACGTTCACAGTTAGATGATGCTTTACGGCTCAGTTTCTAACCAATTGGTTCAAATCGGGCCGGCCACGGCCTTTCTTACAGTTGTGGCTCATTGGCTTGTTTTCCCTACTCCATTGCTTATGCTGAGCACCAAGCACAATGGCAGTAGGTTCCATTTTTAAAGTCTTTGATATGACCCGGCCAGCATTCGAAAACCCGACCTTCCGGCTGCAAGTCGGATGCTCTAACCACTTGACCATGCAGTCGGTATATGTTACGTTCACAGTCATAGGCGTAGGAAGCTGTTCGAGACTGGGGGGGGCTGAACCTTGTTTTGGATCTCAGTCCTGGGGAGGGGTCTAAGGGGAAGGGTGTCCGCCTTCCTTTTGGAAAATTTTGGGATATTTTAGGGTCCTTAGATGCAATTTGGTTCATCATTTTGGACAAATTTTAAGGTAAATTACTGCAAATTTTTTTGACATTTCTTACAGAAGAGACAAATAGTTCCCTTTGGAAAATTTTTTGATGTTTGAAGGTACTTAGATGAAATTTTGAGCATCATTTTGGACAAATGTTAAGGTAAATTACTGCAAATATTTAACATTTCTTACACAGGAGAAAAATAAGGGTTCCCTTTGGAAAATTGTTTGAAAATTTGAGGGTCCGTAGGTGCAATTTAGTGCATCATTTTGGACAAATTTTAAAGTAAATTACTGCAAATATTTGACATTTCTTAACAGAAGAGGCCAATAAGGGGTTTTCGTCCTTGGAAAGTGTAGGGGCTGAAGCATACTTCCGCCCCCACAAATTTCGCCGGGGTCTGTAGGCCCCCAGCCCCCGCTTCCTACGCCCTTGTTCACAGTCCATATTAATGTTTCGAGTTAAAACGGCCTTCCTATTGGCAATATCATTAGTGTCCTAAATCTTATAAGGCGGAATTTCACGTTTTATTCCGATTTCGAGAACACCGACAGTCGGACAACTTACGAGGCAGCCATAGGTACCTTGTATGAGCCCATTGCAGGGGGGGGGGGGTTAAGCCATTCCACTTTTGGAGGCATTTTGTAGCCTTGTTGTAACAAAAAAAAATTCAGTTTCGTCTCGGAGTCTTAATGGTTAAGATGAAGAATGCACCTCCCGACGGAGACCTTGCAGTCGCCCCATCAAATTTCTTGGTTTGCTCTAAAGTAGGGCAGATTCTCTATTAAAAGCCCAAACTTTTTAAACTTTTCCTTATGAAAACAAAATAATTAAATCTTTTTCAATATAACCCCAATTTTTTTTCGGCGCTCTTCGCGCGCCTTATATTTTATGGTCAACATCATTTCGGCAACCCATTGCATCTATCACGGCTTAGAGAAGCTGGCCCCAGTCAGGGCACTTGGCCTCTATGTCGGCAAATCAAAGCACCACCCCTGGCTGAGCCTGCATGCAGTTTTTCCTTTGGATAATGAAGTATACCCCCAATTTTCATTAACCCCATATATTGAAACATTTGGCGCCATTTTGTATCTGGGTATGCTCCTCTTATAGACTCCTCACCAGAACAGGAGAGACGTTTTAGGTCAGATGTCCCCCCCCCCCCTTACTTCCAAAATCAAATCGACGCCCTTGTCTACGCGTGATCTTAAAATGCGCTATGATATCTTCTTGATAACGGGAAACGATATTAATATGACCTCCCTGTTGATGCGAAGTCCCCACAGAGGTTGGAGTGCTAAATTTCGGAAAGTCCTATGGCAAGTAAAATAGTGTTCCGCGGTACTTCAAAAAAATGGCTATTGTAATGGCACGTTTATAGCATCAGATATTGAACGCGAACCGTAACGAATGCGCACTGAAACTTTGCATTAAAAACCATTTTTATGGCAAACTTGATGCACGTAGACTTTGTACCGAGGCACTATCAATTCCTAAAAATGCCAATTGAAGAGCGAACCTGCTGCAAAGGCTTGTACTTCGTTGTTGATCTCATTTTTGTAAACTATGTTTCGCAAAAAACAAGAAAAAGGCCGGAATTTGATACTGTGCAAACGATTGGTGGTAGAACATGATTAAATGTGTCACTCACTTTGTGGAATACGAACCTCGCCATACCCCTTGCAGAAATTTTTATGTAAAACACCGTTGGGGTTAGTTTTAAGAATTTTCGGAGTCGATGGGCGGAAGATAGCAAAACTAACCACTCCCTCCTCCCAGCTTTGCGTCTTTATCATCCTTGAAAACCTGTATGGCGAATATTGTCATCACAATCAACTACATTGCAAAACATTCCAAGCTTTAGCACAAATTCGATACTACAGGCCATCGGTAAAAGCCGTGTCCCCCACCCCATCTCATGGATCATTATGTTCACGTAAATAGATCTACAGACTGGCATAAATGACTAGCCATTCGCCTGTTTTCGCACCTTGTATAACCAGGAAGGTGTTACTTTGTCAAAGTAACACCTGAGTCCCTGGTATAACCCTCCCATCGTTGTTGACCCCTTTAGTGGATTTCTCAGAGTGATTGTTTCGAACCAAGAGCTCCACCCAACCCTGCAATAAGATATATTCTGAATACCTTTTGAGACTTTTTGTTCGTTCCTTCTCCCTACTGTCTTTTTGCTTCCCTTTTATTTTCTTTCCCTTCATAAATCCGCGCTTATTAACCATGTAATCGTTACTTTTGTGTCTGCTAATTGTGGGTCATCAAGGATACTATTCAGTAAATAGGACTGCAATATAAACAAATTACATACTACATCGTACAGGAATACCATTCAGTTGATCAAACAACACACGTAAAGATTAACCATTCAAATACCACTTCGGGTATAATAAATTATGAACAAGAGGGTCTGCTCAACGATTAGTTGATGGCGCTAATCAGTAATGAACAATAAATGGCGTGACTATGGAACTGTATTTTAAAAAGATACTCTAAGACTTTTCTTTAAAAATAACTATGATGCTTGTCTTTTTGTTTTCTTAAAAGTTTCTTTTTAGGTGGCACTGGTCTCTGCAACTCTCCACAGAACTTTCGTGTTAGTCCAGGCTGGTATAAAATGTTATCCTTTCAATTAACCGAGTCTTACCAAAATTAAATGGGATGATGGTATTCATTATTTTCCTCATGACTTCTATAGGTAATCAATTTATAGATGGTACTTAGCAATGTCACTCTGTTCAACGTCCTAGTCACGCTTAAAGGGAGAAATCAGTTGCTGCAAGTTTATTTAAAAAAATCTACTTAACCTTACAAATCTTCACTAGACCTATGTTGCTCACAAGTATCTTTAATTATGTTTCAGTATAAAAGCATTGAACATTGAAAGGAAACCCGCAAGGAGTTAATCTACATTAGTTTAACAAATAACTACCAAAGACCACTGTCACGTGATTGATAAGAGCCATTCTTAAATAAGGATGACGGGCTAAACTAATTCAAATTGAGGGGTTGTATTCTCCCTTTAAATAGGACGGATGTGATACTAACTCGACGTTTGTTAGGTAATTGATTTAAAGTAGCAAAACATTTCTAAATAAACTGAAAGAAAGCACCGACAACCGATTCTAGCATCTGGGACTGAGAAGAACTCAACCTTGAGTAACTTAAGGTTTTACAGGATAAGCGTTTGAAATAGGCAAAGACAATCTTTTGAGCTGGGTATAAAGCGACTTAAGAAAACCATTAAGTTATTGGTAACTATTTTTTAACAAACCTTTGAAATATATCTTGAAATTCATTATTGAACTATTACATCTTTGACCAGTTGCATGAATACATTTTCATAAATGCATGGAAACTCAATTGCCTGTAAGCTTGTATTTAAATAGAGTGCTGGTAGGGACAGACGGCGATTTGCTGCATCCGATGATGTGCAAATTAAAATAAAAACTTCGTTCAACACCAAATGACAACGATAGGGACGAAGGACCTTCTTTTAAAGTGGCTCAGAATTGTCGTTAAATTACTGCTATTTGAAGTAATCAATTTAAGGCAAGTACTAAAGATCCCTCGTTCTAGCGCACTGTCGCATAAAGCCATGTCTTTAAGTAGTTACAACGCGGTGCATGGTTGTAACGCTCGCTGAGATTTTTCTGACCCGTGCTGGTACACTCTATGAGGACCCCAAAGGTTTACAAATATCTTTCGAGAATTGTAAGCCATGGTTTACGTTCCCCTT
>WURT03130322.1:0-11516 GCA_009936505.3 Holothuria glaberrima | reverse complement strand
TTAACATGGTCTAATCGGTCCCCCAAAAAGTTTTTCTAGGGTGTTAAATTCGTAGGGTAACCTCCTCCGCCGGGATTTCCCTTGAATTAGTGGTGTGCTACCTGAAAACAGTGTTTGCCAAACTACAATGGTTAAGCAACTTACTATGTAATAATGATCAGAGGGATGTACGGAAGAGTCAAGACTAGTTGAAGAATACGCCAATCACGAATTAACTTAGCCGATCCAGCTAATACTGTATAACCAATTGCGAAGAAGAGCCACATAAAATTGCCGACGAAGACCCTTTTAGAAGGTGCCACAAGTTCATTGGCTGTAATGAGAAAATCCAAGCATAGGTCGATACATGGATTACTGAAAGTTATGGTAGATGCGTTCAGTATGGGCATAATATTCAAGGAAGATGTTGCATCACTGCATATTTGTAGAAATGAAGAAGAGAGCAAACAACTTTAATTTCAAAGAAGATTACTCATCATTTCTGAAAGAATGCCATTTATGCCAATAATCCCCGACTTCTTGTCGGACGTGTGATAAGTAGTATGGCCTTGCCCAAATGAATTTTAGTTTGTCAATAATCCCCAACTATTTGTGGAACGTAAGACAGGAAAACTGTTTCTAGTTTGCAATAGAAGCTTAGAATGCCGTATTTGGTGATAATTTCTGACGACTTGTCCTAAGTTATGCCATTGGCATGTCCTGTAGGTTCCTTCATATAAGATATGTTATCACTGGCTTGATGGGTTAATGTGTATTCAGAGAAGTTTACTTAACTTTAAAGTTTGAGAGACACGAAGCCATTTGGTTCATCGAGGATCTTATAGCAAAGGGCGCATGGATGAACACCGACGAGATTTGCCTTCTCTTTTCGACTAGTGCTCAGTGGTTAACGATACAGACATGTACTAATAACTCCCAATCGTGGTCTCGGGACCGCCATTCAACGCCCCCATCCGACGGACGAGAGTGTATCCCCAGTCTTCAGCCACTTTCCCTAAGGCTGGGAGGGGTGCAGGCTCTTTGCTCTGCACCGCTGCTTGGCAGCTGGACTAAGCAGAGTGGATGGCTTCCTAAGTCAAACAACTTCCGGAAACGGACAACCAGATGCCCGATTTGATTCACCAATTTTAAACCCCAACAGCATTACTTCGAACAGCACATGCTGGACAAGTAAATTCAAGCTCCCAGAATATTGTCATGCGGTTCCACCGGGATGTTATCCAGGGGCAGCTCTAGTATGCCCTGCAGTATACACTCAATCTAACATGCCAACTCCAACCCAAGATAGGAATATATTTTAAAGAGGACAAAGGTTGTAGATAAACTTACAAAGCACTTAGTGACCAAACTACCTTGTCTTTATAGGCTGTCCGATTTCGTTCATTTTCTTACCTAGCACGAAGCAACAAAGTCCAATCCCTTTAAGGAGTGTGGCAATACAAAACCTTAGTATGAGATACATCCAGACGTTTGCTGAAAAAGCAGTCACGATTCCAAATAATCCTCCAGCGGTGTAGCAAAACAGCAAAGTATTACGACGACCAAATCTAGTACAGAATAAATACAAAACTATACTGCTAGTAGAATCTTTGGTAGGCTTAGTCTAACTGCAGATATAATACTAAAGCTCTAAGTTATCTTAAATAATCTTTGGTTCTTTTAATTGAAATCGTGATTCAAAACGATTTCGTATAGTAACATTCTGACAGACTGGTGTCAAAGGGTGGTTATATGTAACTTTACTTTCAAACTGACGAATTTATGGCGGATGCATCGACAGTTACATGATAGATCTGAGAAAGTATGTTTAAGTGAAACGGTAATGGCGGCTTTAGGATGCTGCTATTTCTTGTTGTTTAAGTTGAATTACGCTCAAAGTATCTGACAACGGTTCTTACATATCCGCTGCAACTCCAAACGCTGAACTTCCAACCAGGTATCCGGCAAAGTAAACAGATTGAGCAACATTTGGAAGATATGATCTGCCGCAGACTAATTCAAACTGAAATTAGAAAAGAAAGGAGAATTGTCAGTGTGTGGAAACTGGATAGTTTGAACTTTATCTCTGTAAAAAAGATCAAAAAGCAAATTACAAGGCTTCGAAAAAAAGTATAAGTAGAGACGCTACATTTACATATTGTTGGTTTGTGAGACACACTTTTAGGTTTTATGTTGAAAATCAAATTTCATTGAAAGTAAGCTATTTTTTACCACTACAAGAGGGTCATTTGCAAAACGTCGGTAACACCATGTCTTGTTGTTACGTTCTTAACTTTCATCATAAGTTGATCTAGTTAAAGAACCTGCTTGTAGACCTTAACTTCTTTTTCTAATGGGTTGTCATTACACACACACACAAATATATATATATATATATATATATGCTCGAAAGCTTTGCAAAAATCATTTATGGCTGTTTTATTTAATAAATTTCAAGCCTCTACTACTGCCACGTATCTCTTTCGAGATCCAGCCATTCATTTCTGTAGCACTGTTGTCATACAGTATTTCTGTTAAAATATATATATATATGTATATAAACATACGGTATATAAACATATATATATATATATTTATATACATATATATATATATTTATATATATATATATAAGGGTTTTTTGCCAACGTCACATAGAGGAAGATTTTCCAGCTAAGAATGATCGAGAACTTGAAAACAGTTTCCCATGGTTTAAACAAAGACAGGGATTTGCAAGCATTTTACCCCCACATCAATTTGTAATCCCCTCTAAGCGCGTGAAGGTCTACTTTATTTGCACTACTCTTATTTCTTTGTGTCACAATCAGATAGCATCGCGTCATCATTGCCCATTTGATATATTATATATATATATATATATATATATATATATATATATATGCGCGTCAGTCTGTGGTAACTCATCACGTCCAACAATGTTCATGTTGAAAACGATAAGTTGCAAAGCGTTAACGGTTCATTCAAGTTATATTCACTGACGAAGATCCCGGTAGGGATCCAAAAATTATTCGAATTCAAAATTTAAAACTGCATATCTATAATCACCCAGTTGCCTGTTTTTATTCTTTATTTAAGCCATGTACCTTCTTTTACACGTATACGAGTCATACTGACTCATAAATGAAACACTCACAGGAAAGGGGGATATTAAAATTGCAGATTAATTAAGCACACGATGTTGCAATTGTGTATATACTGCTAATTTGCATCACAATTGATACCTTGACTCAGTGTTAAACACTATAATTAACTCTGGGAAGTTCGGTTCGGTTTTGTTTTATTTTTATTTATCATTTTAATTTAATGTTTTTTTTTGGAGGGGGGTTGTGACTTTTTCATTGTGGTGTCTTCTGGCAGATACCTTTGAACACTAGGCAACTTTCTTGCAGTAAGGTTAACCCAACAACTGAAAATTATTCAGCAATAATGTTTAAAGCCTGTAAGGCTTTACAACTATAGCAAAGACCAGCTGCGATTGACCGAGATCAGTTGCGAGCAAACTCTTTACCAGTGAGAAGGAGAATTCTTCGAATTCGCAGGTGGTCCCAAGTTGGTGCGTAAAGGCAGCCTCATGCCGAATGGGTAGGAGATTTAAAAAGGAGGAGCAAACCGCATCTGCCTGTACTAAAAATTTGATAACATGACGGCCATTTCGTTGTTTCCGCTGTCTTAGTATGGGGGGTCCTGGATAAAGTATCAGAAATTGCATACTTTGAATCGTATGTACAATTTGCTATAAAGATATATGGGGTTTTCAATCGAAATATATTTTTAATGATTATTATCATTATTATCTATTTTTATGCTACATTGTTATTTTCTAATTACCGACCATTTTGCTTTTCCGCCATTGGTCGACCTCTGTGCCAACAAAAATGCTTTCAAACATATTTTTAAATTTTTTGGCATGAACCGTGGCCATATTTTAACAGTCAGTGAGTTCAACATATTCTTCATAAATATTTGCCTCATTATTTCAATACATTATTAATAACATGTGCGGTGGGTGAGTTTTTTTTCGTAGTATAGCGAGGGGAATATTACGAATTATTCTTGGAATTCAGTCTTTGCTCATGACTATTCGTAGCGTCTTCCTTCTTCTCTTCATACCAAGCTTACCTGTCCATGTTCTGTATGAAAAGTGGCCTCAACGTGTTGCAACACTGGGTTTATCGCAACTCAAGTATCTACAGTGTGTTACAACCGATAATGTAAAAAAAAATACCGATAATGTAAATCAAATTCACCCATAATGTAAAAAAATCTTTGAACCGATAATGTAAAACAAAACTTACCGATAATGTAAAAACCCTCTTTCTTTACCGATAATGTAAAAAGAATTCACCGATAATGTAAAAACTGTTCTAACGAAGATTTCATATGGTCCTACGTACATGTGTGCGTGTATATGTGTGTTTGTAGGTAGGTAAGCATGTATGTAGGTATGTATAACAAACTTTTTACCTCATCAAAAAGAACGTACCTACGATAAAAAATATTATAAAAGGACTTCACATATTTTATTACATAAAGGTGGATCATATAAAGGTGGATCATATTGATGGCACTGCTTATTTGCATATGGTCCATTAAAGGGCGCCGCCTAATAAAAACCAGATATCTCGAAAACTAAAGGATTGAAAATTACAATTTTAAATCAGCATGTCCGAAAACCCAGGAGTGCTGTTTTCATTATTCTAAAGCTGAAGGAAGGCTTTTTCGCCACACCCATTCCCCGCCCTAGGGAAAGAAAGGGCTGAAATCGAAACCTCACATCTGACCACGCTGATCACAGATCCGAATTCAGTTTTCTCGTATCTTGATCGTAGTGGGGTATACGGGCTGTCAAAGGGCCCATTTTAGGTCCATTGTCCCTTAGAGCAGATTTTGGGCCTTTCAAAAGCTTTTCGTTTTAATACAAGATGGTTACTAATTAGAATTTAGGAATATGGTTTCGATTGCACTCGTTATGTAGGTGAAAGTTTACTCTTTCATATATGCTTTCACTAATTTGGAGGGCGAGACGCGCCTTACCTCCGGAGAAGATCCCTATCTCCGAGATGATAGTGGGCAGGGAATTAGTCAAAATGTCATGCACAATACATGGGCCTACCGTTTTTGTGAGTACCAAGCCTGTTCCCCTTCCTACTAGCCCCTACGTACGCTATATGCGTAAAGTTGAAAAAACGCGTTTTTCCCCTCTATGCTAACACTTATTTTTCGTGTTTTACTTTGCCCCCCGGGAAGGTCCCTGTCTCGAACCAACCCTTAGCTAACCATTTCAAACTCAAAAGGTGATAGGCCCATGTGTCCTGTATAACATTAGCACGGCGTATGTTTTGAGGTGTCTGCCCTGGTTGGGTTTGGACGGGCGATTTGTGAGAGTAGGTCGATAACGTGGGGAACGGTTGGGTATATTAATGTTAGCATTGTATGGCAAACATGCGTTTTTCAGCTTTAAAAAGCACCCTGTATCTAGCAGAAGGGGGCACACCCTAGTTACCCCCAGGGGTGATAGGCCCATGTAGTGCTTTTAACAAGTTGAAGGCGTTTTTGGATGGTTCATCTAGGTTGGCTGGAATGGGTCTTTGAAAGTTAGTTAGTTAGTTAGATGAGGTTTAACGGCCCAGTTTCCAACCAATTGGTTCAAGTAGAGCCGGCCACGGCCCTTTTTCCAGTTGTGGCTCACTGGCTTGTTTTCCCTTACTCCGTTGCTTATGCGGAGCATCACGCACAACGGCAGAAGGTGCCATTTTTTAAAGTCGGTATGACTCGACCTGAGAATCGAACCCGGGCATCCCGCGTGAGAGACGGATGCTCTACCACTAGACCAAACACGCGGTTTTGAAAGAGATAAGTCGAAATTCGCGCAAATCTAAATGTTACTATATATGGGAACATTTCGTGGTTTTTGAATGAGCCCCGTGGGTTGAAGCAACCCCTTCAAACTCGATAAGTTGATAGGCCCATGTGTCCTGTATATTATGTTGACGGCGTTTTTGGAGGGGCTGCTCTTGTTGGGTCTTGAACGGCGTTTAAAAAGCGCCAGTCAAAAAACGGGCCGTCCGGGTCAAACAAAATAGTGATAACTTAACATATAAGGAAAAAAATGCGTTTTTCAGCTCTGAATACGCTCTGAGGAGATATACTAGTCTGGTGCGCTTGTTAAACAGTTCCGTTATTGGCATCATGCTCCAGCAAGAAGGCGATCTGTAACTAGTGACCGTGGCAATATATATATATATATATATATAGGTCGAAGGGTAAATAGTTGTACATTCGATCTTGATCTTGAATTTTTATATCAATCCTAGATTGAGCATAGCCCTTATCAAAGCAGGAAAGGTTCAGAGAAAATACCAGAGAGAAAAATTCATCCGCACCGAGGGTTTGAACCCGTCATCCTTCGCTTTCCGGGAAGAGTCTGTGACCACTATACCAGTTCGGCCAGTGATTCACAGTGATAAACAGGCTACAAATACCTCGTGTGATTCAATTTTCACTCCTTGTTACCATGAGAGTCCCAAACGGGATGAATAATCAGTGGTCGAGGTTGGTAGATCGAAGTTAGAATGTGTAGGTCGAGAGATAAATAGTTGTACATTCGATCTTGAATTTTTGTACCAATCCATGAATTTTTATACCACTATATATATATATATATATATATAGAAGAAACATAAATAACTAAAGCTACCCTACCAAGCTTCCGGACCCTCCACGGGTCCCTCTTCAAGGCTGTACAAAACAAAAATGACAAAAAGCTAGACAGGGCAGCAGAGGACGAACAAAGCCAGCTACTCGGAATGTTGAGATCAAGAGGGCGGTCTGTACGCAGGGTTTCTATCCAGAAACGCTCCTTGTACAGGCGGCGAAACTTGGACCCAGAACCCAGATGATCAATAACAATAAGTCTGAGGTCGTCAACCGAAAGATCATCTGTGGAAAAGTGAACCGCCACAGGTGTATCCCTATGTCTCACCGAGTGCTTGATATTAGAACGTGATGGTTCATCCTCTGCCTAATCTCGTTACCAGCCCCACCACATATTGGATACCACATTTATAGCATCAGATCTAGCAACACCACGAGCTTTCTGTATACCCTCCCCTACCTCCCTAGGGTTATAGCCTCTCTTAGCAAAATGATTGGCCAACTGGTCACATCTCCTTTTAAACGACTCATCCTAAGAGCAGATTCTACGGAGTCGGAGGGCCTGGCTATAGGGGATATTTCTGGTGAAGTGTTTAGGATGGCAGTTCCTAGGATGCAAATACATGTGGGAGTCAGTTGGTTTTGTTTACAAATCAGTGACAATGTCCTGGCCATTAGTGGGGCCGAACTTGACATCAAGAAAATTAATATTTCAACTTGAGACTCCTCACTCGTGAACTTAATGTGAGTGTGTATTTGATTAGCATGAGCAATTAAGTTATCAAGGTCACTCTTACCATGCAGCCAAATCATAAATGTATCATCAATATATCGATACCACAAAAGAGGCTGGCAGGCCACACTTGCTAAGAGTCGCCTCTCTAGCCAGTTCATAAATATAATGGCATAGGAAGGGGCGAATTTTGCTCCAATAGCGGTCCCAGAAACCTGTAGAAAAAAATCTTGATTAAAGGTAAATACATTCGAGGTAAGCGTAAGCTTAAGTAAACGGACCAGCATCTCAGCGGAAGTGGAATCCTGGGTACGGTTGCGAAGGGCCCCAGCAATCGCCTGGATACCCTCATTGTGGGGTATAGAAGTATACAAAGCAGTTACATCGAGAGTGACTAAAAACAATCCGGGGGTAGCCCCCGTAAGGACCCAACTTTGTTCAAAAAATCCGTAGTGTCCTTAATGTAAGAAGGTACAGATTGGGCAATGGGTTGTAGAAATAGTCAAGGTAGATGGATATATTCTCTGTAGGATGACTACAACAAGAAATGACAGGTCGCCCGGGATTATCCTCCTTATGCAACTTAGCCATAATATAAAATCTACAAGGGCGGAAATCCTTTGAAATAAGGAAATCACGCAAATCACTTGTAATGTGGCGTTCATGGAATAGACCCTGCACCAGTCTCTCGATGTCATTGACAACCCCAGGAGTTGGATCCCCGTCCAGCTTCCTGTTCTGATCAGCCAGTTGACGGTAACATTCTCCCAGGTAGTCAGATCTCTCCATGACAACAACAGCCGACCGTTTGTCCGCGGGCTTAGTAATAATACCAATTCTGCGCCTCAATGATTCCAGCGCTTCCCGCTCCTGTTGCTTAAGATTGGTCTTTTGTCTGCTATTTGTCTGTAATAGCAGGAATTAAAATCATTATTCACTGCTTTTATAAAAGACTCAAGCACCGGATCACGAATACTGGGCTGCCACTCAGATTTAGTACGTAAGAATGGGAGCGTACTAACGCTGTCAGGTTCCCCTTCACCCTCCGATGAATCATCATCATTGTAGAAATAATGCCGCAATCGTAGCTTGCGAAAGAAAGCGTCTAAATACTCATGGAGAAGAGGATTATCTACCTGATTAGGCTGGGGGCAGAAAGAAAGGCCTTTTGACAGTACACTAATCTCAGGATTCGAGAGAGGTGTGGTTAAACAAAAGTCTCATATGGGACAACTCGGTCGGAATGAGCATATGTTTCCACTTACCATACAGGTTAAACGATGGGCGAATAGCACTCAAGTGTAGTTTAATGGTCAACCCTTTAGGTTTTTTTTGTCTCCCGAGATAATCAGTGTAGTTCCCAATATGATGGATGGCTCTTACTACTAGCTTGTGTAGATCGCGAGCCCTCTTGAATAGCCCTCTGACATCCGAGTCTCCACTGACCCGCCATGACAGGCCTATGTGTTGTATACGCGGTTGAAAGGACAATACCATGCGTTTACGTATTCCCATATAAAAAGTGTGTGTAAACGTTAAGGGGAAACGATATATTTTCCCCCTACTTACAATTTTTCCCTAATGTAGGTTTTTTCACACGATATTTCCCCCAAGGTGAAAATTATGCAAATGTATACATATATATATATAAAAAACTTATATATTTATACATACATTTTATACATACCATAACCATCTAGTATTAAAACGAAAAGGTTTTGAAAAGCTCAAAATCTGCTCTAACTTAGGGAAGTATTTTTCTGGACATTTTTTGCAACTTCTGGGCCAATCAAGATGGCGGAAATCGCAAAATGGCCGCCAGTGTAATTATCATACTATACATATATATATATATAACTGTTTATTACATGGGCTTCCATTTTGCTATTTCCGCAATCCTGGTTGACCTGAATTCCAACAAAAATGTTTTGAGATATATGTTAGATATATATAGCTCAAAATATAACCAAATGTAAAGAGCAACTGTCATAAATATACCTTTTAAGGATTATTTTCCCTATTATTTTAATTTACTGAAATTTTCATATTAGCGGCCATTTTGCTATTTCCGCCATCTTGGTTGACCCGGATGTTGCAAGAAATGTCCAAAAATACTTTTAAAATGTTTACAATATAATATGGGCAAAAATTAGGTCTACCTGCGTCAAAAATATTTTTAATAATTATTTTTCCTATTATTAAAATATATTGACATAATTATTGCATTGGCGGCCATTTTGCTTTTTTCGCCATATTGCTTGACCGGAATCCAAAAGAACTAATTTTAAATATCATTATGGATTATTTGTCATGAAATATGGCCAGATATTTAGGGCAACTGTGTCAATGTATTTTTAATGATTACTTTTGATATTATTTTTATTCATTATGATCGTTATATTGGCGTCCATTTTGTTGTTTCCGCCATCTTGGTTGACCCGGATGATGCAAAAGATGTCCAGAAAAATAGTTATAGAATATTTACAAAATAATATGGGCACAGATTAGGTCTACCTGTGTCAAAAACATTTTTAATGATTATTTTTCCTATTATTAAAATGTCTTGACATAATTGTTGCATTGGCGGCCATCTTGGATTTTGGCCGCCATCTTGGAAAATCGGAGCCGATCAAATGGGTTACACGGATAAAATCAATAGATAGGTCGAAAAAAAACTCCATGCCAAATTTGGTACTTTTTCCAGCCGGTAACGTTATTACTGAAAATTGTTGCGTAGCAACCTGACTATAAGACTCACGACCAAAGAGACGAATAACGCTAAGTATAATCAGTATATAGGAGATGTGAGATGTAAGTGGACCCTTGCCGATGATATACGCCATGCAAGATCACAAGTTTTATGCATTGATGGTAGGGGTCTTCTTTGCTCTATAGGGTTTAAAAGACTAAGACAAAGAAATTTCCGTGGACAAACAGCCCAAAGTTTTAACCTCACATAAAGATGCTTGCTTAAAATACCACTACGTCGGCTCCTGGGCTCCGGTGGCTCGATCCACCCCGCTGGTGCACTACGAATACGATAGCTTCTCTGTCACAAGTGCCACAGTAGTGGATTGTTTGTCAATAATAGACTACGACGACAGAGAAAAAGTTGGTTCCATTCTTCAGTCGCCTTCAGATCAACATAGCTACGAGGATTCGACTATTGACGTTTTAAAAACTCCAATTCATTTCAATTAATAAGTACAGCGGAATATTCACTTCCTCAGCCTGAGCCCATGGTAACATCAGATAAACCTATGCAAACCTGCAATTACTGGCATTTAAGAGGAAACCCCAATACAGCCCATGTGTTAAACCTACCAACAACATCAAAGAGAATAACCCAATTGTCTGTGCTTATTAACAAGGTAGCGCTCTTCTCCTTCCATGACGTTTTCGTCCGATCTACTATTTACCTTCCACAAAGTGTCATCTTCCCCTACTATACTACTGTTGGTTCAAACGTTTCAAAGCAATTGGCAAGTCTCTCAGTACGCACAATACATGGAACACACTCACGCACACGCGTTCACCAATCCTCCCCCCTCCACACACACACACGAACACGAGTTGTGCTCCACTCCCGTCAGTACTGTATACGCCCAGTCTAGACTAATGGCAACTTCACTTTGGGGTACACATTGAATAATAATGCAAATATTTGCACAGCGCTCAATATTCAACGATACCTAGTGTTATGATAGCAACTGGGAACTGTCATAAATACCGTTATAAAGATCACGATGCTGCTCAATTTTTTATACACAATCTCTGGATCATTCCCTTTTCCGGCACTTTTACCAAATTTACCTCAGACTAACATTTGGACAAATAACTTGCGTGAAGCGCGGGTCACACTACAGCGATTTCGAATCGGATTACGGTCCGATTTTTTGAGTTTTAGTTAAAATCTTCTCCATCTCCGGTTGGAAAGAACCAAAAATTTGCCACTCTGTGTAAATATATGATTTGTATCACTTGGCTATGAAAAAGAAATGTATACTAATTATTTAGTGACGTCACATCGACGGAGAGCTTTTATCGGACACGCGTAGTCCGATAAAAGCTTTTTGTCGATGTGACGTCACGAAATAATTAGGTTACATTTCATTTACATAGTCCTCTG
>WURT03130300.1:0-11517 GCA_009936505.3 Holothuria glaberrima | reverse complement strand
CATGGCATTATTGCGAATAAAACATATACAGTATGCATCATCGAAACCTCAATGCATTTTTGCATTCTGGTTGAAAATTGCATCTTGTCACTTTGTTTGACATGATACTACTGTGAGTTGTGGTACCTATCTCATGGTACCTAAGGTATAATGGTCTCTGGTCCTGAGATTCCTTGTTGCTATACAGTACAATAGAAGTGATGGAGAATGTTGCACAATGTTTGACATTTTGGTTAACCAAGGATTGACATACAGTAAATTGACAGCAAAAGGTTGTCATGCCTGTATAACACCCCCAAAAAGCACACCCAGCTGTGCAATGACAAAAGTTGTCACCATGCTCTTTTTCTTTTGCTGTTGGTGCCCCTTCTTCCAGTACTATACATTCTGAGTAATTCCATAGCCAAAGCTACACAACAAAGCAGTCCAAAATTTTCTGTTTTATAGTAATTTAATCATCCTGCACATCGCCATTTCCGATTTGGCAGATAGAGTAGTCATTTCTCAGACATACAAGTTCACAAACAAGTGTTTTCTTTCTTACAGCATATTGAAATATCTGTGAGATTGTTCCAAATCTGTTATTTGTGGCAACATTGCTCCTATGACTCTTTTACACAGTAAGTCAATGGGCCATCTCACATTTTTAAGTGAGCAAAAGCACACATTAAAGGCCCATTGATGATGCTCTTGAGACAGTAGCAATCAGACTTACTTTCAGTCATTATCAAGACTTGGTGTTATGAGCTGGGGGAATGTTAATTAATACAAACACCCCTTTAATAGTAAAAAGAAGTATCCTCCCATTTGAACAGTTTCTGGTCATACATAACATCAATTTGGTGAGAAACATGTGCATGTGACTCTCTCCTGCAGCCTGAGGGCAATAATTATATGTTAAAAAGTTTTCTTTGTGCTGGATGTCAAACATGTGAGCAATGTCAAAAAAAGTTTTCAAGTACTTTCAAGTTCCATCCAATGCAAAATGCCCTTATGCCCCTCCCTCATATCCTCATATGCAAGTTTGCTGTCATACTCTTCCTATTTACCATGCATGTGGTGCTCTTCACTTTTAGAATCTACCAAATTGACATTTTTGCTCCTTTCCCTTTTAAAGTACAGTATATGTCAAGCCCTGTGAGATCATTTAGCTCTCATTAAGGAAAATCTGAACAAAATTTAGTCTATAAAACATTAAGTACAAAAAAAGATTAGACATTGTTTTAACCTTTGGTCACATGCAGACCCAAAGTTATAAAAATTGAAGAATAGATTAACTAATATGTTGTGTTTTCTGATTTTCAGATTCTGCGGTAACATGTGCATTTTGTGTCAGTACTGCATTTCCTGATCCTGCTTTATCTGCTATAAATACAGAACAAAATGTGCCTTGTGAGTTAGGAACAATTGATGGGACTAATGTCGTAGAAGTCGGCTGTCCCACTGTTGCTGGATACAGCTGTGACACTTCACTGAATAATGTTTTGTTTTTAGATCCAGATTGTGAGTACTTCATCACATGTTTAAGCTTTTTGTAGGAAATGTGTCATGTATGCAATACGAACAAGATCTTGTGTCATGGTTCTTCAGATAAGTTCAAACTTACAGTGGACAGTTGTAAAGCTTAAGTTTGCAAATTTAGGGAATTGCAAAAGCTAATGAGAGGAACTGAGATTTTGATTTTGAACATTTTAGAGACACTGAGTTTTATCGTAATTTCAGAGAGAACTTCAATTTATAACCAAATTGTGCTTTACATTCGCAGCATACAAAGAGTGCTGGTATAAAGCAGATATAAAGTTAGTAGCCTGATGTATGTCATAGTTACCAGGGCTCTACACTTACTTTCAAACTCACTTTCCAAGTCGGGCAAGCAACCACTGGAATCAACTTGCCCTGGCATTTTTTTAATTGCCCCTTGTGTAAGGGCAGACAAAATGTTGATTCCACACATGGGTTGTAAACTCACACAGGTGACAACAATCCTTAAAATTCTGAACAATTATTGGATTCCAAACTTCTTCCACCTTTAAGTTCAAAAGTTTTTCCACATTTACAGTACTAAACTGAAACCAAGGGTCTGGGGTAAAATTTTTAATTCATTTCCTTCTTACTGTGGGAAGTATATATCTTTTCTTTGCCCTTCAAATTTTTAGATAGGAGACTTTGCAAGGCCTACTTGCCCATTCGGGCAAGATAGAACAAGAGAGAGCTTGCCCTGGAAAATTTTTACTTGCCCCGGGCAAGCAGGCAAGTGTTAAAGTAGAGCCCTGGATACATTTTGTCATTGTATTGGGAAATATGCAAACAATATAATCTCATATGGCATTGCTGTGTGAAGTCAAAGTGTGATATTGTTACTGCAGGTGAAAGGCAGCCATCCAAGTTAAATAGTAAATGCTTGTCAAAGCAAGTTTTACTTTTTCTGCGCTTTTTCCCAACGTTGTCACTTTTAACCTTTCATAGCTGGTGCAGGAGTCCTTTAGATAACTTTAATAGGTGTGTAATTTCACTAGCAAGTTAAATTAATCCAAGTGAAAGTGAAAGCCACTTTAGCCTTTCTGGACTGCTTATAATTAATCTGGAAACAGTATTACTCCTCTGAACATAACATAGTCACATCAATTCAAATTTCTGTGTACATACTGTACTGTAGTAGTTATTAGTGTGATTATTTTTTCATAAAAAATAAAAAATCCAACTTAATACATTTCACGGTTGTGTCATTTATTTGCAGTGGGAACAGTTAATGCCATCAGTTTATTCCGTGGATGTGTTATTGGACCTCAGAATGGTTGCCTTGATGAAGCAACTGTTTCAGAGAATGCAAGAACGGCACTCATTGCAGCTGGTCTAAATGTTCAAGATGTGAGTGCCACAGATTGTTATTGTTCCCAGGACAACTGTAATACTCAACCCATAAATGCAGCACCACAGGGTAAGGATAACACAAGCTATGACAGGTTTGTCCAAACTTTGGCTGGGTCAAAGTAACATTGGTTTTTCATCTAAGAGCAATCTATGGTTTTCTTATCTGATCTGGCCATCAAAAGACACCAGATTTGATCTAAATTGTTGAGCTGGATAGCCACACGACATAGAGTTGTAATTTAAGCCATATATTGGCTTGTCCCACCTTCCAGGCTGCTTAGCATTGTAAAATAACTTGTTCAAGGCCTAAATAATTCTGAAATTATTGGAAGCCTTTGGAAGGGAGGGCTTTGCAAATAGGGGTCAGGGGGTGTCTTTCTCTTTGAGGACCTTAAAATCAATTTCTGGTACAGTGGAAAGACTTGAATGGAGATTTGGGGTTTGTACCTTAGGAAAATTTTGATTTGAAGCACTGTTTGATGCAATTTTCAGTCATTTGGTATTAAATCAAGGTAAGGACACACAGGAACATTTAGAATGGTACATCATTATACAGTATTACCACTCTGCAATCCCTTCAGAAGCTTGTCTTCTATTTTTCCACCTGGTGGATGGGTATTACAGAGCTGCCAACCATTCTGTTTTTGCCATAATTATTCTGGGTTTTTTTTTGAAAAAAATACGGCATTCTGTTTTTTCTTGTCAAATTTGTTTTTGTTTTTTTTTAAATTCTGATTATAGGCTCATTTACCATACATAGTGTTATGAATTGATAAGTTTGCAGTTTGCACTGCTCTGTAAATAGCCATACATCTACTGCACATACATGTACTTCACTGCAGATGCCAAATATTGCCCATACCTATGCTTGCATTCATGATCAAGTGAAGAGAACTCAGTTTCCCCAGACCCCATTATTGTGACTTCAGCACAGATCGTAAAACTTGTCAAAAAATTGTATGCTGTGCAGGTATTGCACAAGGTTGTAAGTTTTGTTTTGTATTAAAGATTCTGTTTTTTTTTTTTGCAGGAAATTCTGTTTTTTGGCCATTTGAGTTCCTTTTTTTGGTTTGACAAGGTTGGCAGTTCTGGTATTACTGTACTTCTGCATGTGCATTTGCTGCAAATGTCAGCAAACTGTAAAAGAAATTTCTGGTGCATGTCGTCAAACTCCATGTGTATCCTCATCATCATGGAGGAAAAAAAAAACTAGGAACTTTCAACAGCAAGTTGGCTAATATAAGTCAGAGTACAATTTATATCCTGCAACAAAGTCAATGAGGATTCAGTGTGTTGTTTAAAAATCCCAGCTCACTTAACAAAGAATACATCAACTTACTGTGTATTAGAGTTAAAATGTCATAGAACAATTCTACACTGCAACAAAATATATAATATTATTCATACAGTAGAACCAATCAGTTCTTAATAAATAACTTCAAATAAGATTCTTGCATACAGTGAATTTAAATGATTTCTGTCATTGTTCGCAAATGTTAATTAGAAAATGTACCTACAAAGGAGGTACATATTTGACAACTTCTGAAAAGTCAATGTCCCATTTGATATGCAACTGGTTGGAATAACTCAAAAAGAAAAAAGAAAAAAAAGAAGTAGCAAAAATAAACATTTTAGTGAGGTGATTGTAAGCTAGGAACTCCAAACCTCATTCAGTTAAAGGGAAATATTGCGTTTGTGAGGCTTTTCATTTAACCTATCCGCTTTTACATACGATTGGGTCCCTTTCGATGAAAGAGATGTAACTGGGAAAAAATTTCTACCCAGTGAGCACTAATTAACAAGTAATTAACCTTTCTTTAACAACTGAAAAATTTGTTCACCCAAACAATTATGCATGCAAAACCACACCTTTGTCACCCCTGATTTGAAATCCACCAATCAAATCCCCTTTTTTATGCTATGTCAGACAATATCAGACACATTCTACATCATGTACAACATGTTCTTAAATTACGAACTACTGAGAATTATTACTACACTGTCTGAACTGAACTACAGTTAGTATACTAAGGGGGTTCTTACCACTTCCCTGGTATACTATAGTAACATTCACAAAGTTACAGTTACTGTAATTTGAATTGTAGCCTTTGGCCCTAAGCGAGTTGCTTCGCTTTCGAAACAGTAAGATGTAAAAGAGATTCTTGGAGCGTAACTGCTACTATCGGTTTAGGCCCTAGTAGTGTTAGAAAACGAAAATTTGACCAACCTGTGATGCCACATTGCAAAAACATGTTTAAGTCTTAAGTCTTCAACAGATAAAATAAAATCGTCCTGTGAATAATGCTCACTGTGTGGGATGTGAACAGAATGATGAACCAGGAAGATGACACTGTATCTCCCTGGGTAAACTGCTATATACCACAGTACAGCACAGGCCGTACAAAAACTGCTGTGGTAGCTTGTTGTGAGCATGAAACACAGGGCTAGTAAGGTCAACACATATTGCGTAATGAGTGGAAATATGACACATGCATGTGACCGCTCTTACTAAATGAATATGCAGCAATACAAAACGTTGCAATGTAGGCGAGGCTTATCGTTCAATAATGAGCCAGTTGGATGAGGAAATTGTTGCTTCTTTTTCTCCATATTTCATGAGATTAGTGTTGATCTGTTGCAAGTTATTTGTGATTCATGTTTGAAGAGGGGAAGAGACCACAGTGGGATTACTTTGGTGTCATTTTGGGATATCTTTTCAAACGCAATATTTCCCTTTAAGGAATAAATCGCATTTGGCAGACTATTATTGGTGAATAAACTGTTAAGACTCCAAATTTGGCAAAATAACAGACGAGGTGAAGCCGAGTGTGTAATTTTGCCAAATTTGAAGTCAAGACAGTTTATAAGACAATAGTAGTCCGACAAATGTGGTTTATTTCTATTCTACCACCGAAAATGTGTGAAAAACTTCCTTCTTATCAGTTTTTACGTTTTGTGTTGTGGAATAACAGGTCAGTGTTTAACCAGTCAGAATGCAGGATTCTCAGTAATAGATGGCTAGAGGTGGTAGGACTCTGTATAAGTTTTTGCTTGTTTACATTACGTGGTCAGTCCTGTTACAGTGTTTTTAAGGTTTCACCCAAAGTGAAGTTCCGGGTGTCACATGACCAAATTGTACCATAGTTATCTCCTGTTTTTACAGTTGAGTTGGCTTACTGCTCGCACTGTGGGAACCCTATGTATTTAACACTTGACTGAAGTTACCAAACTAATCATTTCACTCACAATGAAAGAACTGAGTCCTTGCATGCTCTTGTATTCACATTCCCAGTTGGTCTTTGTCAGGAAATTGCCATGGCTACCCCTAGTCATATTTCATTTCCAAGATTACTGTCCAGCTAGTTGAGGTCAAATTGTTTACACTTGAGCAAGCCCTTCATTACATGGCAGAGTGGACAATTTAGTAATTACTTGTCTGGCTGGTCACAAGTTCAGTTAAAAAGTGTAACCGTATCGAACGCCTAACGATTACAAAGAAAAACCTATGTTACTAGAAATGACTGATTTTTCTCTGAAACATGATTAATTGAATACTTCTCTAGAACCAACATGATATGATGTTATTACATTTTGCAACATATGTTTTTCCTTTACTTCCCAGTTCTCAGCTGTGTAAGTTGCTTTAGTCTAAGAGTGCTTGATGCTAACTTGGGCAATTTGTTTGCCGACTTCATCAATCAGAATTGTGAGAATGGAGTGGTTGATGGAACAACTGTGGGAAATGATGTATGTCCAGCTACATCAGCAAGCTGTGAAACAATTGTTACTACCATGTCAGCCAATGTACCTGGATGTGAGTACTATCAATAAGTGTGTTGGTAAATTCAGAAATTTTTCTATAGAAAATTTTCTTTTTGTGATACTGTATTTATTTTCAAATTATTTCCTCATTCTTAATGCATTAGCATTGGTATAGTGTGTGCTGAACAATGTACAGTTATGTACTGGTACAAATAAACATGTATATGAAATGTCCAGAGATATGAAAGCTCCACCTTTTCTCTTCTATAAGAACTTTATGAAGATTTAGATTTTTCTTTGAGAAATAAGAAAAGGTACAAAACAGGTATGGGCAACCTTTTTCCTGTTGAGGACCTTTTTCCATTTTGACAAAGTAATTTGCAAGCCAAGCAGATGGTTTCACATGCCGGTCAACTGCAGATGCACACTGCAGTGCTCTGATCTTTATGTATTTGGCTGATAACCTTGTAGTAGTATGACATAGGAACATAAGGGAAGTAATAAACTAAGTGAAAATATTCTGGAAATGGAAAAGAGGCTAAACAGTGCATTACAACATCTTAAATGGTCTTATCACTCATGTGATAATATTTTTGTTTCTTGTTTGTTAAATTGGAGCAGAATAAGTCCTTGGTTAACTTTCAATATTCAATGTGTTTATACAGAAGCATAACAAAAGATCCTTGTGAGCCAAATCAGTAAAATTTGGCAGACTTTTAAAATAAACTTGGGGCTACTACAGTGCTTTCTTCCTTGAAGAATTTCATTTGAATTGTCTTGTGGTCTGGATCAAATGGTCTTGATGGAGGTATATGCAGGGACCAGAGGTTCCCACCCCTGACATAAAGTCAAAGAGAGGGGGACATACTTAAGCAGTTACAACAGTTCTTCATAACTTCCACCCAGAGCTCAAGTTTGTGCCAATACTGGGGATGTCTGGAGTTTGCTGGATTTTCCACTAGAATTCAGCATTTCCTTTCTCTTTCTAGTGACAAAACCTCTTAGCTAGAAGTATTATGCAGCTTTCAATGCAAAATTAGTTTTTTCACCATTTGAGGCTGTGAATTTGAAATGAAAGCATCTGTACCGACAACTATTCTGACAAAATTTGTTAAGGATAACTGGTTATATGCACATGAAATTACCTGGTGTTCAGATATGTTATCCATTGCATCAGAGAGTCCTCTCATTGATGCCAGCGATATTCAGAAGGTGGACATTAGTGTCAGTTTGGACGCATACCGTCAACATACAAGAAAAAAAAAATACTTGGAAGCTTCCACAAGTAGACTTCAAAAACTGTGTAACTCACAGAAATAGAGAATACACAGTACCCAGTGAAAAATGGGACGCAATATTACTGCTTTTGGACGATTTTGTCCACAATCTTCCAAAATTGTCCTGCCATTATAAATTGTCTCGGACAGTTATATATTCCAGTATTACTGCCTGAACTATTCCACTGTAAAACAAGAACCATTAAATAATTTTCAAGGTTTCTTTGTGCTGTGAAAGAAACAACTAAATTCGTCCCTCAGCAGTAGGCGACAATAATTGAGGTAGTAAATCACCAAAAACATTCCTTTCTTCTTAACCTTGAAAAATTGTGCAAAGGTAGCGATTTTTCCTACCAAAATCTTTCAAAAGATAGGACAAAAATGGAAGACAAAAAAATATTGTCTGAAATGTTCCAAAATCATCCCATTTTTCCACTGGGTAGGAATTGTTTATAAAAGATTCATTAATTCAAACAAGTTCTGGAGCTAACAATTCTTATTCTTTGTGTATTCCTTTGTTGAAGTTGGTATTGTGGAGATGAGTGTGACCTTCCGTGGCTGCTCCGATGTTGAAATTCTTGAGTGTATTCCACCTCAATTGATACAGACGGGTTTTGAAGCTGACTTACAAGGGTCAGGAATAGATTTGACCATCTTGAATATGAGAGGGAGTGTTTGCTACTGTGGTAATATTGCTTGCAATATGTTACAAGCATCACAACTACAAGGTAAATGGTTGTATAGTTCAATAGTAACTACACAATTTATTAAGTAATTGTCTACCCTTTTGGCTTCATATTGATACGTCTGTTTCTATGGTTATAGTGGACATTCATTAGGGTGAAGCATTAAGTTCTGTGCCCTGTTTCATAAAGAATTATGTTCAGTTGTAGTTGATCTGTCATCATATAGTCCTATGTAATCAAACTTTAGATCAAGTACAACCCTTTTATTAGACAGGGCCTAATGTTGTGCATCTTCATGCTATAAAATAAAAGATACTTCCAAAATTGATTTTGAAAACTTTATTCAGACCACCTCTAATACATTTGTGCATAATTAGTCTTCCAAATCAGGTTCACATGATAATATGAATGATTTACATCACTCTAATAACAATTTCATGTAATAGTTTCATGATTCGTAACATTTTGAAATATTTTGTAAAAAGTCAGTGAGATATTAATTTCTAACCAATAATTTACAGTTTAGTTATAAAGTTGGTTTGAATATGGCTTTTGCCCCAAAACATGGTGACTGGTTGTCTTGATGTTTTATTAATTTTAGTGATTTCAAATTACTGTTTCCAATTACTGGATTGAATGTGATACACTGAAGTGTGGCACTAAGGTATGTGTGGTATGTTTCGGCTACTATTGGCGATGAACATTCTTGAGCCAAACTTTTAATGTTGTTTTTTGTCAGCTACAAGTGTGTCCTGTGTGTACTGCATCAGTGACTTTTTTCTAGATCCTCAACTGAGCGATCTAAACACAGACAGAAACTTTCAGTGTGAAGCTGGTGTGGTGGACAACATTAATGTATTGACAACAATGTGCCCCCAGGCTGCTGGATATAATTGTGCAACAGCTTTCAGTACCGTTACTTTCTTCACTCAGGATAGTAAGTTCTATACTAACATTCATTGTGTCAACTTGAATTAATGATATAGATGAACATCTTATCTCAATGTTCTACTGTACAACTGGTGGGCTGCAAAGTTGCCCCTTTCCCCTCCCCAAACAAAAATCAAGTCTTTCTTTCTATAATTATTTTAATGTAGATTTTTTCATCGAGCATGATAGAATTTTTGATGTAAACATTGCTTAGTGTTACTTTTCTTGTCTGGTTCAGCTGTATGGCAAATGGAAATTTCCTTTTTCAACCAATGAATGGGGAAAAGTGATCTTCAGGTAATGTCAACAAGCAGGGGTGGGCCTCAACTTACAAAAGGTCGAAAACCCCTGACTTTTGTAATGTCTGTTCCAGCCTCTCGTGAAGGAATTATTTTGTGTTAGCCATAGTTTGTTAATTTGAAATAAAAAGTAAGCATACCATAATTGTGACCATTACAGATACAATTTGATCCATTTCTTTAAATTTGATGAATTACTCCTAGTGTAATGAGGGAGTTTCATGTAATGTTGATTAACTTGAAGAATTGAAATGCTGAAATGTCAAGGGTGCAAGGACGAAAAGAGATGCATTAAACTTTTGCTTTTTGAATACGTTTAAGATACAGTCCTCACTTGGAAGCTAACAATGAGCTAAAACATTTACTGGAATTTTAATGTCATATGGGAAACTTACAACTGATTTTTTATCTGTTAGCTGGAGAGTTTGACCTGCAGAGTGTTCTGAGATCCTGTATTCCAGTACCCTCTACTGGATGTAATCCAGACTATGTTCAAACTCTACTGAATACACCAGTGGATCCCACACTTGAGATTCGCAATGCTGATGGGATGGAATGCTATTGTTCTACAAACAACTGTAACAACCAGGCACTGGATGGTACCTCCATCACAGTTCCCCCAGGTGACAAAGTTTGTTTCAGAATTGAGCAGGTTTTCATTTTTAGAAGAAAAAAGGATTCAAAATTACTTTTGATAATTGCAGTTTACTTACATGTTACACCTTTGTACTTAAAATAGGTAATAATTTTATACCATTAAAGCTGTTGCATATGTAGCATTACATGTATTAATGTCAGTTATTGGTTCCTTGCTTTAGCAAAGGAACCTATGTAGTCAGGTTGGCATGTGTGTGTGTATGTGTGTGTGTCTGTGACGCTGTACGCTGTAACTCAACAAGGAAAAGTTGGACAAAGCTTAAACTTGATGTATAGATCTGCCATAGTGAGAAGGTGTGCCCTATCATTTTTGGTGGAGGTCAAAGGTCACCTGGGGTCACCAGGGGGCAAACACTAAAAACTTTGTTAGCACGATATCTTAAGGTAGGAAACTTGGATAGATTTCATACTTGGTGTATGGATGTGTTATGGTAAGAAGATGATATGTGTTGTTTTTGGTGGAGGTCAAATGTTATCTGGGGTCACAGGAGGTTAAACACTGAAAACCTTGTTAAAACACGATATCTCAAGTTAAGAAGTTTGGATAGATTTCATATGTGGTATGTGGATATGTTATGGTAAGGTGATGACACCTGTTGTTTTTGGTGCAGGAGGCCAAAGGTCATCTGGGGTCACTTGGGGTCAAATACTGGTAAATTTGTTAACACAATATCTGAAGATAAGAAGCTTGTATAGATTTCATACTTGGTATATAGATCCACCATAGTGAGAAGGTGTGCCATATAGCTTTTGGTAGAGGCTAAAGGTGATCTGGAGTCACCAAAGGTCAAACACTGAAAACCTTGTTGTTAGCACAGCACAGTATCTCAAGGTAGGAAGCTTGGATACATTTCATACTTAGGATCTGGATTCCTTATGGTAGGGAAAATACCTTTATTTTTGGTGGAGATCAAAGGTCATCTGGGGTCACTGAAGGTCAAACTCTGAAAAGCTTTTCAACACTTTATCTCAATGTAAGATGCTTGGATAGATTTTATACTTCACATGGTGTTGCATTAAATTCAGCAGAAAACT